>JAIPRK010000220.1:0-295357 GCA_025469195.1 Chaitophorus viminalis
GAATACAGTCCGCTTATCTATATATCTCGCAAATCAATCATTTTTCTTTTATTTTTAATTTCACCCGAACTTCCTTTCCGGTCATCCCCGCAACGGATTGTCAACACTCCGGCGAACTTCATCATACAGAATTGACGTCCACATTATTTGTGCACCAAACACCTGCATTTCTATAATTAATATTCCAAAAAAGCGCTTGACTATAAAATATTCTTTGATCAAACCTGCACCTTATGGACACGGAGCAAACCTATGAATCATTAGTTTTTGTCTGCCATCTAGAAATATATTTTCAACTCGTGTTACGGTCAACGATCGTAAGAATAAACACTTTTAAAAGCAATAACATTTTACTTCAAATTTTAACGAAATGGAAATGAAAATTTCACTGAAGTCATTGTTTAATAATTTATTTTTACATGGTATTATCGTATTATGTAAAATACTAATAATGAAAAAATAACATTATAATGTATTACGCGTATCGGAGATAAAACGTTGTCCACTTGAAATCAAAAGCTATGGAATATCAAATGATCAAAAAAATAAAATATTAATATTAAACTTATAACAAAATATAACTAGTTTTAGTGTTTTTTTTTTTTTTTAAATAATTTCATAAAATAAACAATGTTGTGTTTGGGAAAACACAAATAAAAAGTGTCTTACACCGCATTGGCATTGATCTTTTTTTCTGCTTACTTCTCTTAGATTCATTTTGAAGCCGATATTATGATAGGACATAGTTTAACATGGTTGAGCAAAATTAAGCTTAATTTATTTTAATATTAATATCACGACTTTTTTCTGACGCACGTTTCGTTTAAGGTTTTGTGGTCCAATAAATATTGAGTTTTAATTATAGCTTTAATAAATGAGTTAAAATTAAATAATAATTTAGAATTGTTTATATTAGTCACTGAGAATATATTAGCTATAAGACTATTCGAAATATTATATGTTTTATTGCTTCCACAATACTTTTTCGTATCTGCAAATAGTTGCGTTTTGTATTTAACGAGTTATTAGCATAATGAACGATTTTTAATTGAATTTCAATAACACTATCAATAAACTGAAACAAATTGAATTGGATATAACATATAACCATGAATCGTTATGATTTTGTAGTTGAGTTTCTAATAAAATATTGAATTTTATTTTAACAAGTTACTTTTTTAATAAAATTATTTTAATATTATTTAACATTTTACTATATTGTATTGTACCGTACTACTATGAAAAATTGTAAAATTTAGAATGGAAAACATAACATTTTGGGTAGAAAATACGTTATTTGTCGAAAATTTGAAATTAATTAATTAAGGTGTTACATCTGTCTCTAAATATTGTTTGTGTACCTAAATTGTACAGTGTGGAAAATAAATACTTGTTTCTAAAAGTACTTTTGGAATTTTTCACGCATTATATTGTACCTCAATCGGATTTTTAATTTTTGGTATACTTACGGCTTCAAAATTTTAAATAATTACATTATTTTTCTATTTTAATTTTCCAAGTTGCTTAGAAAGATATTTCCCACTGATTTAAGAAAAAATTATGAATTAGAAATTAAAGAATGAAATATATTCAAAGATTTTAAATTTTATAAATTCTAATTATAGGATTCTAGTTCTAATTATGGGTGATTTTGTCAAGATTATTTTGCATCTAAATTATAAGCATAATGTTTTCTAAAAAATTTTATAGTAACAATAGAAAGTTATTGAATAAGCATATTATTTATCACAATATTTTGCCTGAAATTAAGTTAAATGTTTTAATTATCATCAAACAATGGAAGAAATGACTGAAATATTTATAGAATTAATTGTTGATTTTTTGTTCGAAAAATTATGCTGAAATAAGTTAATCATTGTACCTAATTATATATATGATTAATCAGATAACTGATCAAAATACTCTAGTTTTAAACAAAATTTAATTTTAACTCACTTAATTTTCATAGATCGCAGTTGAGATCAAAATATAGTATGCTGTATTACATGGTCTACTCCATTGGACGTCCATTCCATCGAATAGAAATAACTTATTTTCAACTCATATTTTGTAAATGAATAATAATAAAATCTAGTTTACATTGTACTCTTATATAATTAATGGTTATTGAACTTAAATATACCTATGATATGTGTACCTATGTAATTGTAATACGACTTATATTAGAGTATGTGCAACTCAGTGAAGACTTGTAATGGAAATAAAATTTTTCTTTTAGTTTCGCTTATGGATAAGCGAATAAGAAATGTCATTAAATATATATATATATATATATACGAATTTCTTTATTATTATTTTTTTTAATTGTTATACAAAATTGATTTAAATTATTTTTGATTTAAATTTAAATTTTAGTTTTAATTTTCAGTCATTCTATCCCTATTCCATTTGTTTCCCTAAAATGATTGCAATCAAAGATTGATAATGTTTATGAAGAGCGACAATATGTAGTGGCTAAATAAATAAAACTATATAAGCTGTGAATCATGGCATAAAGTACTCAACTAAGTATAAACTAATAATAATGAAAGTACCTTTTGTAACGGTATAGCAGTTCTAAGAAAATGAAAGAGGTATGAAATATTGGTTATTACTTATTAATTACCTACCGAACAACAGTATTATTATAAGTAATAACACCCCGTTTTAATCCGACGCAAGCCTGGCCTGCTTCGAAACGATGTCAGTGGTGGTTCAAAACGGAACGATTTATCTCGCGTGAAGCTTCAGTGTGCGGCCACAGCGTCGGCTCGGCGAAATGTTCGTTTTTACTTTTTAGTCTGACTGTGGGTATAAAAACGAAGTATGCAAAACAGTTTAAATTAGCATGGACCATATAATATTTAAAGAAATATGGGACTGAAGTGATTGTAATAATATGCTAATTTCGTTGATATTTCCATTACGTATTTTAATTATTGTTTATTTTCTTCGAGGACTGTTACCTAACCAATACACCTGCTAGTCCACGCGACTGGGCAATAATTGTAACAACTCACAGTGGTACGAACAGATAGGTGTTCAAATATTTTAAAAATAATACAGATGCAAAAGATTTTAAATACTGCTATGCCCATAACCAATATATGTATGAAATAACTTGCTTTGACTGATTTATCATTACCTAGCCGGAACCACCGAATGGATCGGGCTAAACTTTTGCATACAGACATCTCATATGACGTAACCATCCCCTAAAAACGGATTTTTCGAAAATTACATTCTAAGAGTCGATGGTAATTTGAGGTCTAAGCTCAAATGCATAATTGTTTCAGTAATTAGCTACTAAAGTTATATTTTATGTTGATTTTATGATTATGAATATTAAGTACTCAGTATATGTTACGAGTCACTATGACAACCAAAATAACAATATAACTAATATCGTAATCTAATTGTTGACAATTTTGCTAACCCTAATCATATCTCTATCGTTTTAACATGAGAGTTGTAATGAGGTAATCTCCCCTTGCTTTCCACATCACATTATTCTGGCCATACAATTTGTTCCAAACTTTGTCCAAAATAGTTTGATAATGATCCATTTCAGAAGGTTCTTTTTATCATTGTTTCAGTACTAATGGTTACTGCTGCCTTCCATCAGGTGCTTAAAATAATCTCTAATACGTACTTACTGGAATCGCTTGCTTGGCGCTTACCGCCAGTAAGAGCTTGGGGTCCTCAGATTTTCCAGGCTCATAACACAGTGTGTTTCCCTAAGAGACAAAAAAGTCATAGCTTTTTATATATTGGAGCAATCGTTTTGTTTAAAACCGTGTACAAATACAAAAAAAAAGAAAAAAACAGATAAAAGCACTAGGTAACAAAGAATTTTTCAAAATTCAACCACCAATAGATGGTTAAAAAGAGCAAAATGGAAAAAGTGAGTAGTGAGAGTACTGGGAATATATTTCGTTAGAAGTATGAATCAATGAAATTATAAAAATATATAATCTACAAACATATTACATGAATAAATTATAACTGTCCAGTTTTATTAGTCGTCGATATGCTCATTTTTTGGTTCATCGAAATCAAAAATAACCATGTCATCTTATTAATATTCTTTTCAAATGTTTTTGATAATTTGGACATTTGGACATAGCTTTGGTTTTAGTCAGATATCTACCGTTTGTTTTTCTGGGCTTTAATGGTTCACCATAATTTAAAAACACAATCAATACCTACCAAGTCTTCCAAATCGTAATTTCGTGATTGGATCTAACATTAGGATGCAGGGATCGAAACCGGTTATAACCCTATTTTTCGATTTATTAATACCTTAACCGTTACCAAAACCAAAAGATTTAAAACCACGGTTAAAAAACCGTAACCGGAACCTATGAATTTAAAAAACCGTTCATAAAACCCCAAACCGAAACCGAAGAAATTAAAAACCGTTCGTAAAATCAATTAAAATTGGATTAATCTAATATAGGTTTCTTCGAATTTTATAAAGTTATACTTATATGTATTATTAATAGTTCTTGTAAAAATGAATATTCATACACGAAGCGAAATGAGACTGGTATGTTGGAATTTCCCAATGCTATCAGTTATCACGAAATATTAGTAGTACGGATACGGAATATTGTTCTATTTATATTTTATATTAAAATTTAATAATTAAATTCCACAACTATTGTCTGTTGCTATTTGTAGCGCCCCTATCCGGCTAATACACGTCTATATAGTTATTATTTGAAATAATCTATAATATTACTTATTAGTTTATACTTTATTACCATTATTTTGTATTCGGCTAACACGCGTCAGCTCCGAAGACATTGAATCAATTGTGTATCTCATTCTCATCAGTCATCAGTCTCGGATGTAATGCGAATTACTAATTTTATAGTTCTAAAAATGTTTCTCTGTACTTAATAATATATATCTTCATATATTTATATTAGATGATTTGTATATAATATATATTATGTTTAGCACACTAAAATATTTTTTTTCACTTTTCAGAGAAATCATAAGCATGAAACAAAATTTAAATATACAAAAATGCTACATTGATACTGTTTTCCGAACTATTATAATTTTCTACTAAAATTTATTATATTTATTATTTATATATAATTATAATATCTAATAAGTAATTAATTATTATTTACTGCCTATTTTAAAATGACAATTGTTATTAAAAATAACAATGTTTGCAATAGGTCCAACACAATTTTTTATACTCAATTTAAATCAGTATTTGATTCTAATATCATAATAAGCCTTAATCACAGACAACATTTATTATACTGTAGTAATATAGTATTTTAAACTACAAATGTAATCAAATAATGAGATCAAAATTTGTGGTTTTCCTTGCAAAAGTACAATACATCAAATGTGCATTCAAATGAACCAATTTTTTTATTAAATACTAGGGTGAATTTGCCTATTATGTAATTTAAGGTGAGAGATTATTACTAATTTAAAATTCAAATTATAAATAACAAATATAAAATTATGCTCTTGACTCTAATTCTATTTTTTTTTTACCTTTACATTTTTATAATAGGTAAACTCACTACTCTAATACTTGGATATAAAACGATTCAACTAAACATTGATTTGCTATATCAGTTCACCCCTCCCCCTCAATATTTTTCATGCGTTCACTTATGCCTGACTATGCCAGATATTTAACTAAAATCAACATTTCTAAAAACCATTAAAAAACCAAAACCCAACATTTTTAAAAACCGTTCTCAAAACCCAAACCAAAATCATAAAGTTTAAAAAACCGTTCTCAAAACCCAAACCAAAACCATAAAGTTTAGAAAACCGTTCTCAAAACCAAAACTGAAACCGTTAAATGTTGAAACGGTTTCGATCCCTGTTAGAATGTATTTAATATGATTGATTAAATCTAATAAACCATAATATAGGTACGTGTGACTGGCGAGTAACTATTAATTCTTAACCGTCAACTGAGAAACATTGTCAATTATCTATTAACGAAATGTAACGAATAGACGATTATTGTTACATTTCTTGGGTATAAATGTCGATAACGATCATATTTTTTTTCGAAAAAAATGTAATTTTTATTAATTGATCAATTAATTGATTTAAAAATATGTTATTATAATATTACAATCGATATGAAGTCAGTAACTTTAGAACCCCATACAATGACGTCGAGGGTTGAAAAGTAATATTACAGATAATATCAAACTTCAAACCATCATCACAACTACTCGAAACCAAATTTAAACCAATTTAACATTTAACATCATCTTAACTGATACAAAGTATACCTCATAACATATCGTTAAATGTATTATTTAAAATCAAAATCTTTTTAATCGATAAAATAATCTTATCAACTATGTGCTTTTTTACGTCTTCATTTCAGTCTTACAAAGTGAATATTTATTTTTTTTTAAATACTGGATGCGATTAGTATATTATATTATTCAAGGCATTTAAAACATGATTTAGCAATATTATTTAATATTTATTATTGTTTTTGAATGGTGATAAAGTTATATAGAGCTACTTGGCTTTCTAAAATTGGGACATGTTGACCATAGCTAAGCGACTACTTTTTGTACGACTATAGTATAAAGGATGTTTTTTGTTTAAATTACATTTTGCCCTTTAACATTTGTCATTTGTTTTATTGTTTAAATATATATATATATATATTTTATAAAGAAATTTGTAATATTTAAATAATGTTAAATAATATAAAGAGATGTAATTTAGTTTTCATAAATTGTTATCATGTTATTAAATACTATTTCATATGTAGATATTTTATATATCTTATAACTAGTTTATATCAAATGCCTATTTTTTTTTCCATTTTTTATCAATACTCTATCTAACCTTTTAATTCAACTAACAGACAAAATAGCTTTTAATCAAATTTCTAAGAAGATCCAACATCATTTTAGACATTTCAACATATGTTGAAAATGTGTACGGGTAAAACAGAAACAATCTATTATATAACCAATCCAATAAATTTAAAATAGACATTTAAATGTTGGTAAAATTATAATCAGATGTACAATATCAGTAGAATATAATATTTGTCATGTATTAAATCTGACGATTCGCAAAATAGTTAATTTATCAAAGTTTAATTATGTCGTATTTTAATTTATACCAAAAATCTTTTTTCAGAATACTTCGTTCAAAAACTCTCGGTGTACTTTACTCTTAAAAAGTATAATTAACAATTACATTCTGCATCATAGAAAATTACTTTCTTGTAATATCATCAGAATCAGAATTAACGTAAATTAATTAAACGTTTTAATAGCCATGATGTTCTTTTTTTAACGATTGTGTTACTAAAAAATTACAATAATAATTGCATTTAAAATCAAAATTTGAATGTAAATTTTTGACAAAAACATTAATGTGATAGTTATTAAACAATTATGTTTATAAATGTAAAATATTCTGATTACTTCAAAGCAGCAGAGAGTGTACAGTAACTGGTACCTAGCAGCTTTGCATTCCAATTGTATGTATTATTATATTTCTCGGCATTAAATGTTGAAAAAACATAACAATTTAGAATATCTATATTTGAAACAGACATAACATTGTAAATTACAAAATTCCAGTTCCAGTTAATTTTTTATAATACGTGATCAATTTTGTTGGTATTTTCGTAATTTATAACTCCGAGAAAATCAATAAACGTGTCTGTTTGAAATTATGTTTTGTTTTTTTTACTTTTAATTGTTTTCTGAGGACTTCAGCTCATCATTTTTGGCAGTTAATTTTCTCAACTATTTTTCTAACTACTTCGAAAAATGATGAATATCGTATAGCAAACGTTATCTTTTTTTACGATAGCATTATTATACATTTAAATTATACATATTATTATCTTATTATTTACACATTGTATACCCCATTACTTTCACTCATTACTAGAACAACTGAACAAATTATTAATGCCATCAGTTGAAAATATATCCATTAAATTTTGATCAACAAACGCTTATATTTTTTTCCTAAACAAGTCATTTAAGTTTATAGAAATGTAATGCACTATATTTACTGCGCTATTACACGCATTTATTTAGTACTAAACATTCAGAATTATTTTTCCTTACCATGCAAACGTTGAAGCAATATATACATATTATTCGTGGTTATTAATTTATTGACGATAAAAGTGACTGTAATTTTTATTTTAAATCTTACGAGTATGGTTCTTCAACAATTAAAATTAATTAATTAATCGGCAACTATAATATCTATAGACTCATGTTTAATTACATACTTAAAATGCCTATGCCATTACTGACTTACTGTACTACACGTATTAATTGTGGAGTTTAAACTGTTTAATTAATCGCCATTGCATTTTCAGATTATCAAGTAGATCAGCATATGAACTAAACTTAGCCTTGTACTTACGCAATGTCAATTAATCATCATGAGTCAAATGAGTGTATCGAATGTAATGTTAATGGTATACTGTTTGGATAAAAACGAGAATTGGGTTTTAATTTTTCCTGAAATTAGCAACAATTATTCGTTAAAAACGAAGTGTGAAACATATTACCATAGACAAACCATTAGACGAATATAGAAAATATTAAAATAACGCTTAACGTATTTAGATTTAATAGTTTATTATTATTTTGTATGGCGTCTATGAGCAGCACCAAAAACACTTAAAATATAAAAATATATAATATGTATAAAATTAAAAGATTGTCAACAGTGATAAAACTCAAAAATAAATAAATACATTGATAAATACAAATACATTATTAACATAAAATAGAGCAGCTATTTATATTTTTAAGCTCGTTATTTTATCCAATCATGGTTTGTAAGTAGACAGAATGAACAATCACATGTACATGTTTGCAGAAAATATTATGTTAGGTTGATAACATAAATTTAATCTCGTATTTAATACGTCGAGTGATTCGTTAAGTATGCTAAACTCTTTTTTTATATTTACTTGTACAAATACATTTTCCGAAAATCAGAAATTGAAAAATACCTCGGTAATTCAAGCACAAAAAAGTGATAGGTACTTTATGTATCCTTATGTACATAGAAAGTTTAAATTTAAAAAATGACTCATCATATAAAATAAATCATAGGATTGGTTAGACGAATACATAATATGTACAGTGATTATAGTCTATAGGTTTCTGTTACCAGGAAATATAATTGAAATGAAAATAATTTAATGAATACATAACATTGAAGTGTTGACTTTATATAATTTTCAAAAACTCGAATAATTTTAAATAAACAAAAGGTTGGTGAGCAAATAAAATGTACCTACAAATGTATAAAGCATCATGGTTTTAACGGCTACGACTTGTCACGCGCATCCGCTATATAAAAGAACATGAATAATTAAAAACGAGGGTGGAAACCTCAGGTAAACACATTACATATTACATGTCACTTCTAATTTTACAGAAAATATGTATTTTTTTATCTCGATGTTTATCGAAAACATAATTTATTTTCTAGATCGAACATTTGGCAGTCGATTTAATTTTAGTCATGCGTGAATAATAATATGATACAAAAAATTTGCGTTCTAAAGATGTACCAAAATAAAAAAGTCGTATCTTGTTTTCGTTTTACGTTTAGTATCACCTGAAATCCAGTTTCATTAAATTTTGAAATAACTTGATTTTAATGAATTCATTACCAAGCGAATAGATGTGCTCGTATTACTAAAATCATCACCTGCATACAATTTTTATAATTTTCTAGTCCATAATAATTTGAGTACCCTTCAAAAATAAACATTTATCTTTTTTTAGACTAAACTATTTCACCTATATTATTTCAAAAATATAAAAATGGTGAGTATTACTAATAACTATAATGAAAATAAAGTGAAATGCTCGATGGAAAGTAGGACAAGAATTTATGTTAAATAAACATTCTAGGACGTAAAATCTGCCAAAAAATATGATCAACGACTTTCTGAAGTCTTGAATGGTTAATAAAATGTCTATGACTTTAACCAATTCTGATTAAATATTGATATAAGTTATAAGTATACATTTATAATATGTATATTGTATTGACTACTTCCCGTATAATATGATAATACTACTAGCACTTTGAGCGGTAGACTTTTAAGTTGGATTCTAGAAAGGTTTGTATCCCATTTTCGAAAGGTTTAATTGATGCATTATCTCATTTGGCAAAGTGATCGATGAACAAAGAGACCACCATGTATTGGTGATGAGTAAAGGCCTTCTAAAAGCTATATATATATTTATACAAACTTTCAAAATTCTGTAGCTAAGCGTTCGTGGATACTTAATAAATGACTAAGTGACCCGATTTCCTTGAAATATATTCAGCAAACGTTTATTTCTTTTTGTCGTCTATAGTGGTTTATCATAAGAAAGTAAAAGAAACGTTTCAAAGAAGTTCATTTGATGTTATTTAGATCATGCTTTCCGGAAGTGTTTTATCGAAATTTTATCGGCAAATTATGAATATTCTATTAACTAAAATAATATGTCAACTATTGTAATACCATCACAGCTCCATTTTTGATTTAAAAAGAATTGTATTTTATTTAATGCAATACTTAGTACAGTTACACTTAAAAAATAAAAATCAACAGAGAATAATTTCACAATAATTATTTATTTTATCAATTAGTATATTTATTCATCATTCGAGTACCTATTTAGCACCTCTAAAATTCAACGATTTTCGTACCCAGTTTGTAAACAAACATTACTGACATATACTCTGAGTAGTTATTTCATAACTGATATTTTTGTTATCACATACTGTTGAGCATACCATCCATATTGTGCGTATCGTCAGCCTTTTCCCTTCATCAGATGACAAGTTTTACTCATTGGTTTTATACGTTCTATCAAGTTGTATACTCTTACATAAATTTACATGATTTCTACTTCGTATTACATACGATTAGGGTTGTAAAATTTCATGAAATTGATTTTCTTGAAATATTTCATTTCCATGAAAAATATTTTTTTTTATTTCTAAGTGAACATTTTTAAAATTTGGTTTATTGTATGAAATAAAGAAAATATGTAACATAGGTATTTACTACATACATTATAATACACAAACATAGACTTATAAAAAAACCTAGATAACCAACTATAAGACAATATATTGAAGTCAGCCATATGTCAACAGGGAAAAATTACATGATTGATTGTATCAAATATGTATATTGTATTATTGTATATATTTATAATATATATTATATTATTATGTCATATACATATGTATAGGTATCTTATATTTTTATAATCTTATCAATTGAGTTATTTTTTAAACGTTTCCCTGTTGGCAAATGACCACTAGACTTCAATATTCCTATGGGAATGTATTATGCAAATCCGCTATCTAGTTGTCTTACATCTCTATGAACACAACATATATAATTTAAAAGTTGTTTGTTTAACAAATCTTTAATATAATTAATTTAAACTATACACTTTAAAATATAACTGAAAATACACTACTTTTTCATTCACTGTTGAAATTGACCATAAACAGTATCTAGGTAGGGTTTTTAATCCGTAAACTTTGGTTGATAAATGATACCTAATTTATAAGTTATTCATAATCAATGTTTTCTGTGTTTTATCAATATATTATTATTTCTAATCATCTATAAACACGTTTAAAAGAAAAAAAATATTTTTCATAATTTCATTGAAATAGTTCAAGTGAAATATTTCAAATTTACAACCCTACATACGATAAATATAAATACCAGAAACACTCGTATTGTGTTATTGTTCTATGCTACAAGCGATATAGAAGAATTTAAAATGATTGATCTTCGGTAATTTTATTAAAAGAGAGGTACCTATATAATATAATATATAGTGCTGTCAACTCGAATAAGTTTTTATTTCATAAAACAATGGGAAACGAAAACACTCTAAATATTATTAATTTATCTTTTTTGAGTTTTGTTTGAATTAAAATTATGTAATAGCTAATAACTCTGGGACCAACTAACGTTTTATCTAAAATTACGTATAAAATCATCATGAGTTCGGCAATCAATAAATTCGTAAAAACATTTTTATAAAATTTGAACATATTATACACCTAAAAGCAGTTTGTAACACGTCATACATTTTCCAACACAGAATAAACCTGTTTACCTACAAAACGTCTATAAAGTAAATACTTACTGATATTTTGCACTTATTTTACTACCACATAATCCATGAATTGGGATTGGTGATCTCATGAATAATCCATATCATAATAGCACACATTTGTGATATTTTTTTTTCCTCTCACAACTCTCAGTTTCCGAATAAAACAATAATACGAACGTTTGACATTTGACATTTTCTACCCCTACGCACAAGATACTTAGTTCCTTTTTCGAATAATTATTTTAGAAGCAAAGCTATGCCGGAATGTTTATATTTTTTTTATTTTATGATTTTGATGTTGATCATTATTCAAAATATTAACTAATACTAGAATCAGCAGCTAACAATCTCAGTGATTCTTTATTACGAATAATACTATTATACACATCTCGATCACAGGCTTAAGCTTGCATGATACGATAAAAATAATTTTTTTATGAAATATTCTTATGTCATTTGATTATTTTCTTAACCCGTTTTCTATAATCGATGAACAATACAATTACAATTCTAGACGAGTCTTTAAGTTTTGTGATTTTCACGTAGAACCCAGCTATTGGTCGTTTAATATCACGCCACCACGGCAATGCAAGTAGTAGAATTTGACCTCGTACAACAATGGCTCATTAACATCGGGAAGTCTATGTTGTTTTTTTTTTCGATAGAAATCAAGATTGCATGTGGTTTTTTTTTGTTCGTTGATGCTAGATTGAAGAATTGTAGGGGGTTGATTAAACACATGAGCAGTGTATATATGAAAGTATGAACAACGCCCCTAGAGTCATTTGGTCACCCATCCGAGTAACTGCGGCAGACCGACCGCTTTAGTAGGTCATTATTCCACGTGTCAAACGTCCATTGGGAATTTCATTTCTTTCAGCTAAACATGGTGTACTTATTGATAAACAAACGCGAACAAGTGCGTGTGTCCACGTATTATTATAAAAACGTTCCGACGTTTGCAGTCGGGCAAATCAAAAGCCAATGCACGGTTCGACCAACGAATCCGAAACGAAACTCTGCGAGCGCGTGCGATATTTATTAACTTTGGTTGGAAATAATGAACTCGTAATTATTATTTTACTATTGACTTAGAATAGAACATTATACTTTGTTTATAAACGTAACGATTTATCACCGGCCCGAAGAAAATGACCGGTTGATCGGTCATCGCCACAGCGGAACACTAATACCGTGACTCTTGTCTGTCACCCGACCACTAGAAAAGCGGGACGAACACCACCTATATACACGATATAAATTATAATATCACGCTGGAAATACGGACCGCGGCCGAGTAAATAATGTGCTGCAGAGCGCTGGGTCGGGTACCAGCTAGCGTACGTGAACTATACTCCAACGTGCTCTCCTCGGCCGACCATTTGACGCGTAAATAAATCCAAAATCTTGTATTTTGTCTTATGCATACACATCTCGTTGCCAGTATACAATGCATACGAGTTATTCTCCATCATTCGACTTGTTTTATTAAAACCAATATTCGTCCGAAACACGACACCGACCGTCTGCAATGGACATGTCAATATTATGCATCCGTGTTATTTTTTTTTTAGATTCTGAACAGAGTGATAGAAACTATTGATCTTACAATAATGTGTGTTTTTTTTTTTTTTATAATTTTTTTTTTGTGTCTATCATCACGTTTTGGGGCAGTCAAAATGCTTCGATTTTCTTAAACAGCAATTTTTCTGAAAGAAAATTCAATTTAGATGGTACTTGGGTTGGTCAAAAATCCAACTTTTTTAATGCTTTTTGAAAAAATCGAAAAAAATGATAAAAAAATTACGAAAAAACAGGAAATTTTACGCAAAATCACGTTTTTACAAACTACATTTTTTTTAAATGCTCTAACTCAAAAACGAAAAACCGCAACAACTTGAAATTTTCACCAAATCTTTATATTGGTGTTCTATATACATGGTTAAGTTTTCAAATTATTTTTGACATATTTTGACTTATTTATAAACAATTTAAATTTTCGATTTTTGTAAATTTTTTTTTTTTTAAACATCTATAAAATTGAATTGGATAGCCGAAAACTTTCGAAAATTTAATACAAGGTTAATAATAAGCTTAACTTATCTTTACTAGTAAATATCGGAGATCATTTCACTCAAATTTTTTTTATAAGCCCATAAAGCTCAAATTTGTATAAAATGTGTCAAAATCACGATAATTTGCAAGTTATTTTATAGATAAAAATTCATAAAATTTTTTTTGTTTATACTTAAGGTTCAAAATTTTAACACTAGTTTGTCCATAAGCTAATCTTCAAAAATATATAAAAAAAATTTCTACCAGACTTAAAAGAAAAATTTTATGACTGTTTTAAATTTAAATTTTTATGAAATTGCATTATAATTCAATTCAAATATAAGAAAAAACTATATTAATATATACACATTTTAGACAAACATATTAACTCCGTTCAGAATCGTTATTCGTATACAATGATATCTATCATTGCATTCAAATTTAACAAATCCATTGTAATAATGACCTATCCTATAAACAAGGTACACTCCACCCCCAACTGTACAGCAAAGCGAGGCCCACCCGTTTTTTTTTTTTTTGACCTGTACTTACTTGTTGTGCATAAGATACACATTGATGTGTTATGTACAGTGTACGCGTGGCAAACTTTCTACGCGTTTCAAATAACTCGCAATATTAATACCTAAGGATAAAAAAAAAAATTTTGATTATCATAGAAAATCAGTAATTATGGTATTAATAGTTGATAAAAAAGACCTTATTTTAAAATGTAATAATCATTAGATAGAATAATCAGCTACATCATCAGATTACTACACCGACAACAATAATAATTGCAATAAAGAAAATTAACCGAACGACAGGTATATATATATATTACAGATATCAACTATTATGCGTCATAAGTTTCAATGAAACATAGTTTAATATTTATATTAAATTAATTCATTCATTTACTGCCACCTAAATATTTAAGATACACGTGTCTTAAACCGCAGTCGTAACAAACGGAGGCCGTCGAATGCATTATTCCATTGACCTATGTCGATTATACGCATTGTTATTATTTTAAAACGGAAAACGTTGTCGAATGATGGTCGGATAAATGAATGATGATAGCGAACGAGTAATAACTGCGGTTTATAGGCACATATATTGTATATACATATTAAAAAATATATTATTCGATAAATTAACGGAAGCCGGGCGTTGGTCATTTCAAGTGTTATCGGGTCAATTGCATTTCTCCCTCGATCGTTGTTTAAAATAATTGCACCGTCCGCGTGTAAAAGGTCATTATTTTTGATATTACCTTACTCACCCTCTCTCGCTCTTTCTTTCACACATTCTTCTCTCTCTCTCTCTTTCTCTCTCTTTCTCTCTCTCTCTCTCTCTAGTTTTCCCTTTCACGCAAAAGTTCTATTCTGTGCACGTATGAGGAAAGAGAGGACTGAAAAACTACCATCATCATCTCGCGCTGTAATAATAATAATAGTAGGCACAGTAATAGTAGTTGTAATAGTATTAGTATTAGTAGTAGTAGTAGTAGTGATGGTAATAGCAGAGAAATAGTTGTAGCTTATGCGGTAAATTCACTTCTGTATTCACAAACCAACACACAAACCGCGCAGCAACCCATTAATTCTCTCACCAGTCACTCTCGACCTGACAACTCTACCACCACCGCCGTCCGTTCTATATACATAATATTAGCCTCAGGTCAGAACACAAGTCGCGCCCACGCACAGTGCATAAAATTACGTATGATAATTGTTTATTTTGCATACGCGATATTATTGGATTAAAAATAAAAATAATGTACAATTACAGTAAAGATGTTAAAACAATGTCATAAACTATAAGATAATATATTACAAATAAACTATAATAGTACTATGATCTACGTACGATATGACGCTGCGGCTGTTGTACGTACGTTCTTCGCCCGTCGTGTCACCGTGCGAGTAAGTAACCGTATAATGTTCACTGTCTGGTTGATTTATCTATGCGTGGCATGTGTTCGTTTGTGCACGATTTTGCGAAAATTACAAAAATAATAACGATGATAGTAATAACAATGATAATAATGATGATTGCGCACTTGTTCGCCGCGGTGCATAGGTCGGCGGCCGATATGACCAAAGCCAAACCCCACAATCGAAACGGCAGTAGGTACGAAAAACGCCAAACAGTGCCGACGGCTAGACGGTTTTCCAACAACGACCGACGAAACACACTCAATACTATCGAGCGGTGAATAATATAAATAATCGTCCGAGGAAAACACGTCACGAACTGAGCCGCGTCTCGATTATAATATTTCTGTATTCTATGACTATAAACTAGATAGACGAAAACCTTATCAGTATTATATCATTCGTTTAACATGTACGCGACAGGATGCACGCGTGGCTGATAAAACAACGCGATTAGAATTTTGGCCGCCCAGGTATAGCCATTTATCTCGGTTTCGGTTCGTCACTTTTGATTCAATAATACCTATAATTTATTTTCACTAGTTTTTCTTCTGATACAATAACGTACACGTGACGATCGTGACACTGATGACGGTGAACTATAACATGATTAAATTTTTATATTAAAAATAAAATTTGAAAATTAAAGTACAAAAATTAAGGTTTTCTATGTCACGTTAGAATGTATGACGGTCCACGTATTACTGTGGTAATTCTTATTAATTATTGTACCCTCATATTGTTTGGTTGATCGATAGTAGTTTTAAGCAAGAAAAATAAAATATCATAGCGCTAAGATTTTTTTTAAAAATCCAACCTCTAAGGGGGTCAAGAGGGATAAAAGTGAACAAAATACCCATAGTCGAAATCACTGAAAATATGGGTGTACAATTTAATCAATAGCTTAGTTTTATAGAATAGAAACCTTCTATATAAGGATTTTCCTAAATTCAATTCATTATGGAATTAATAAGGATCAAATGAAGGAAAAATAGAATGTATAATTTCTTAATCGGAATTTTTGGATAATGGTAAAAATTTTAATAACATCATACTTTTTAGGATTTTCTTGAATCATCTTTTAACTGTAGGTATATTTAAAATTCAAATACACCTCAATAATTTTTACTACAACTTAAAAACGATAAAATATTTAAATGTATTTACGTATACCATAGCAGTTCATCTAATACTCAATATGTGTAATGAGCAGGGATTTAAGAATGTTTAAAAATATGGTCTCCAGCTAAGTATGTTCCTTTCGAAAGGAGATTACCATGTCGATTCATTTGAAATTTCGAAGAAATTTTTACTACATGTATAAGTGCACTTGAAAGAGTTTTTTGAAAATATAATTTTTAAGTTGTTTAAACAGTTTTGCGTTGTATGTATACATTGTATAGTATACATCCAACCCAAAACTGTATAGATTGTATACATTTCTTCACTTTTTGGTTACGTAGGTAAGCGTTATAATTGTTGAAATGTTTTTCATGTCTTATATGTTTTTGGTTTTCTATTTGTTTGATAACCATCAGTAATCAGGCTAACCAAATATGGAGAGGCTTAATTTGAAGTAGTATTCCGTTAAAACTATGTCCCAGTAAAAACTTTTTTGTGCGAAGCCGAGCAATTGAGCTTTGAGTTAGTATAATAAAATAATTATGATTGCTATATTGTTAAAGATTTACGTTAAAATACGTTCAGTAAAATCCATCAACCAAATTCTCTTTGCGCGAGTGAAATCTTGTTAAAACAAATTATTCATTTTAAATCGATAATATTTAAATATAGTATTATGAGTTAATTTTCGACTAAAGTTATATAAATCGAGTACTCTCGCATAGTGTTGGATCCGTTGATCGTATACATTAACTTGATTTTCCCTAATAACCAACTGCCCACGCATTAAGAACGTTTTTATAATAAAAATAATTTAAAATCAAACTTCTTTGGTTTATTTCAATATTTTAATCTTTGCTAGCATACCTACACTAATATTATGTACTAACAAAAAGGTTCTGGATAAGATACGGCTAGCCCGCAATGGTGTATATTTGTGTTGGATCAATTATTATTGACTGACGGTTACGCGATTGGACTTTGATTGTCACAGTCCAAGCATTCTACGGACGGAGAGGAATTCCACATTGCACCTAATGTGATCGAGTAGGTATTACAACATTTCTGGGATTTCTTTTTCAAGGAGATAATATTAAAGTCTTGCACGTTTCTATTTTCCAAAGCCATTCAATCCGGTGTCTGATTTGAATTTCAATTTGCTATAGTATTGTACCTATCGGAGACGCCACGGATATTTCGTATTGACGATTATTTTACATATCATTATATCAACATATCATATTATGTTCCACTTGGTTTTCTTGATATTGACATATACTTTCTTTTTTAGGGCGAATGATACCTTTCGGTTTAATTCATTTTATGTGCGAAAGAATTGGCGGGGAGAAAAATAAATACCGAACATATAGGTAGTTTAGGTAGTTTACCAGAAATCAGGAAATAAAAATCTCATAAATAAAATGGTTATTATTTTATTTATTCTTTCGATTGCAACATTCCATGCAAATGATAGTATAAACCGTAAGCCTCGTATTTTACATAATCAAGCCTATTTATTATGTCTGAAGGATTAAAATACTTTTACGTGAAAGTAAACATATGATTTCTGACAAATACCTAGTTTTAAATTTCTATGATAAAAACTAACTATACGTTTAACGATTATTTTAGACCCCGAATCATCAATGCGACTGAAATATTTTTAATACTAAAATATATAGATTTTAGAATATAATTAAATTATTCTTTTTAACAATTAATGTTGAACCTTAGTTCGTTTAATAAAACAAATACATGAAAACCTAATATTTCACAACCGTTAGAGTACTATCTATTTTACCAATTCAGTGCTTAACGCCGGTAGGTAATTTTTGTATCAAGAGTTCATCGACCATAATAATATAATGAATCAATTGAGTATCTTTGTAAAATCCCAGGTGAAAGAAATCAATATAAATTATTTTCTACTAATTTTTATAATCGTATTCAAAAAATTATAATAAAAGTTGGAATTTAAACGAGGGCTAAAATTGTATATACTATTGTTTTTTATGGAATTAGTCAATCAGAAAATGTTATCTTTGTTAGTTATATTATTTCTACGCATATAACTAACTAATACATAAAATAATTATAAATATATAAACAATAAATAACAATAAAACATATATAATCTGCTGAGATGTAACATTTGCGAGACATTTTTTATAACATAGAAATGTATGATATAAATTGCAGTGCTATTATTCAAAATGTTTTCTTTTACCGATTATTTAGCTTTCCAGTACGTATTTGACATAATATAAATTTAACGTGAAATATAATATTTCAAATTTGAATTATTAATAAATTTTAAAAAAAAAAAAAAAACAAATAACAAATGAAATTTAATCGTGATTCATAATATTAATGAATAAAATGAATGCTAACTCGTTGGAAACAAAATGTGTTTTTTACCGAGAGTTTTTAATATAGTTCGACTAACGATTGATTAATTAATAAAAATCCATATTTTATAGAACCTACTATAATTCTAACCATTTGGCAACACTATTCATCAAAAAAAATTTAAATTTGGTATAATATCACATATTTTACATATTATATAATATTACATATCGGCACATAAAAAACTAACCTTCAATTTTATTCAATTTTTACACTTTTTTCCGATTTTTCTCCTAGATTTAATTTTTTACTGCAGTGTTAGTAATAATTATATCACCACCTACGCTTTATATCCAAAATTATAATTTAAGAATTACATTGTGAATAGCATTTTATTCAAATCTAATTGGATTTTTTTTTTCGACAAAATTTTTTGAATATTTCTACATTTTTTTTTTTTTAGTTAAATTAATGGTTTTGACCACACACAACAAAAAATTGAAAATACATTATTATACTACATACGAGTACATATTACCAACATATAATAATACCATACCTTTTATATAATATGACGTGGTCGTATGGGTGTCAGAATACTAACAAGAAAACATTAAGAAAACGGCCATATTTGAGAAGGCTATTCAGATTGAAGCACTGTACCGCTAGTGACAAATACATACCTCAGCCCTCTCTACATCGATTTTATTAAGGTAAGGCCCCTAGCTACATTGTATTATCTTAGAAAGGGTATAGGGTGGCAGTGGTATGGCAAACGGGGTTTTTAATATGTCTATAGGTGTCATGGTTGAAACTTGTAACAATTTATTCTACGAATACCTTCTTAAACGTTTTATTAATATTTATTGTTCTAATATGCACTGAAATTGTTTTTCATTTATGTTCTCAAAATCACAAAGTACACATTCATTAGAACAGAAAATAAAATATTAGACGAAATTAAAATTCAATTCCCGGGCAATAATATGATAGATATTACTTGTATATGAACATGATATGGTTTCAAATCATATAGTAACCTGCCAGCTGTGTAGCGAGTAAAATTATTATAAATTATGATATAGCGTTAAGTGTTGTATATTTTATAATACACATTATATTATTAAATTTACACAAACTGAAGCTATACTACATAATTCTAATTATCCTTATTCTCAAAAGATATCATTTTCAATTCAATATTTTTAGTCTTGAACGTATTCCATTAAGTAAACATAATTATCAACCCGACCTTAAAATAGTATCTATAATATAATTATATAATCTATAGAAATAATTTCAATTGATTAAAAAATATCCACAATCGTGTAAAAGAAAAAATACAATACATTTCACCAAATAATGTGGTTCACTATTGTAATATAAAATATCAAAATAATCTACCTGACAAATTCGCTAAAATTATAAACAATAATACAAATAATGCAAATGCAACTTTTAAGACTAATTATAATTGAATCAAACATATAAACATAGAGTTAAAAACTTCACAAAAAAATCCTCTCGTTTTTAAAATATCGATATTCTAATGTATTATTTATTCATACATATATCTTTTATATATTTATTTTTGAATAATAATAATACCTATACATTATTTTAGTCATTTTTATATCTAATTTAATTATACATACTAAGTATTTTTTAATTATATTATATAATATATATTTATATAATCATTTTATATTTACTTTTACGAGTATTAACCATTTACAAACTTATGTTTTATTTTATTTTTATGTATTTATTTGATTTTCTACATCAATATTTAGCAAGTATTACTACGTTATCAAAAATTTGCAAGACCTCTGACCAAATTCTTATACAACGCTTTTTACAGGGCCAAAACAATTTACCGAATTCCTGTATTCAATTTTAATGTAGAAACAATTATTTTATTACAAAGAACAATAATTAAAATATAAAAATAAAATATTAATGCATAAAGATAGTAACATCATTTTATTATCTATGGTAAAACGACGTTTCAAATCAATATGTGTCTGCATTACCGTTGCAGCCGTTGAACTTTAACGGTTGAAATTAATATTCTCATAGACATTGGACTATGAGTATTCGATGTCTAATTTTTCACATGTAATTATTATTCGTCTATACGCGTCATGGTTGGAATTTCTTACAGTTACCCAAGTTAGTAGAATGAAAATGCTTTCATTCCATAGTTTCAATGCACATAACAATCTGCTGGTGGCATGTTGTGGGTGTAGTAAATATAGTTTAATATCGTATATATTTTATAATAAATAATACATCATTTTGTACTTTGTATAATCCATAGGTAATTTTATATTTTTATATAGATACAGAACTATGTATGCATTCGGAATTGAGATTACTATATTAGATTTATAGATTTATCGGCTGGCCTCTTTACGCATCGACAAACATGAAAGTTTTTAAATACAATATTGCTTATGTTATTTTCCAAAGTAAAATAAATACCATTAAGGGCCAGATTTATAAGTAAAGTGCAGGTCAATCTTTGACAATAATTTCTAAATACCTACATAATTTATTTCGCATAGCAAATACTACAGACGGAAAACTTTAAATTTGCATCCTCGATAATTTTTTTTTCACATAATATACAAAGCATTAATTAGCATTTTGTCATTAATTATGTTAGTTTTCTATTTTTAATTCAAATTTGTACCTGATACAGCTAAATTATTCAAAAAATAAATTTATAAAATAAAACACCCAATTTAAATCTAATTGCAATTGTGGCTAATTTTTAAGGAATTTATCAATGGTATGTAAGGCATTCAAACGCAAACCATAATTTTAATTGTCTAACTAATACAATTTTATTGCCTTATTAAAATAAATTATTCATCTTTCTAGATTTACTGACCGAGTGAAATATTTAATATCAATTTTTATTTTGCTTTTAATATTTTTTAGATTCTGAACGGAGTGATGGAATCTATTGGTTTTACAATGATGTGTATTTTTTTTTTTTTTTGTGTGTGTCTGAAGACCTTTTTTGGTAGTAAAAATGCTTCAATTTTCTTAAACCGCAACTTTTCTGAAAGGAAAGTGAATTTAGATGGTACGTGGGTTTGTCAAAACTCCAATTTTTTCAATACTTTTTTAAAAAATCGAAAAAAACGATAAAAAAGTTACGAAAAAACGGGAAATTTTATGCAAAATCACGTTTTTACAAAATAAATTTTTTTTAAAATGCTTTAACTCAAAAACTAAAAACCGCAACAACTTGAAATTTTCAACAAATCTTTATATTGGCGTTCTCTATACATGGTTAAGTTTTCAAATTATTTTTGACATATTTTGACTTATTTATAAACAATTTAAATTTTCGATTTTTGTAAAAAATTTTTTTTTTTAAACATCTATAAAATTGAATTGTCTGGCCGAAAACTTTCGAAAATTTAATACAAGGTTAATAATAAGCTTAACTTATCTTTACTAGAAAATATCGGAGATCGTTTCACTCAAATTTTTTTTATAAGCCCATAAAGCTCAAATTTGTATAAAATGTGTCAAAATCACGATAATTTGCAAGTTATTTTGTAGATAAAAATTCTATGACTGTTTTAAATTTAAATTTTTATGAAATTGCATAAAATAGCGATTTATCGTCAAATGATTTTAAATATTACACATTTTAGACAAACATATTAACTCCGTTCAGAATCGTTATTCGTATACAATGATAATCTATCATTGCATTCAAATTTAACAAATCCATGGTAATAATGACCTATCCTATAAACAAGGTGCACTCCACCCCCAACTGTACAGCAGACCGAGGCCCATCCGGTTTTTATACATTGAATTTAAATGTTATAATATTATATACAACAATTCATTACACTTTAAGCAATATAATTCACCTGGTATATTTTGAGTGTGCGGAATGCTAAGCGAGGCCGACTTACGACGGATGCTGACGTAAGAACTTGTTTATTGCTACCGCACGTTGCAAGTACTGGCGAATAAAAGTATAATAATGGTGCTTGACTATCGACTAATTTATTTATTTATTTATTTATTTATTTATTTATTTATTTATTGTTTTTGATGTTTGACCGTCAAATGCGGATTGACCAAGCAGTAGCGGCCCACCATCATGTACTACAGAAGAGCTATTGGGTAGTAGCCGAATAGTACAGGCTTTTCTAAGAAGCATGTTTTGCGGTCAACGGAGTGGAAGACTTGTAAGAGGTTTTCATCGATGAAACTCTGTGAACGGGTGGACGAGCATGTACGCGGTTGATACCCTAAAGGTTATTAAGAGGCAGATGAACTTAGATAGTATATAGTTGCGTTTAATAAATAATACCTAAAAATTAAAATACACGGTTGTATAGCTGTATTATATATCTATGTACAGGGTTTGGTTAGGTTAGAACAAGTTTGTCAAGTATCAACAGGCCCAAATATAATGAATTTTTTTATACGCGGGCCGCACAAAAAATTGTATAAAAAAATGTGATGATTTTTTATCAGAACCTATTAATTTTATTAACCACAAATACAACAGATAGAATGAAGAGATTCGTATATCTTCGATTAATATTATATAAAATCGGAACATTATTTTATAATTTATTTAATTAAATAATTCTTAATTTTTTTTTTGGAATTTTTAAACTGTGTGTTTCAATATGTTTTCGATTTCTAACTACGATTTGGTTCAATTATTAAATATAATAAATGTTTATAAATATACAATATCTCTAAGTGGTGACAAGAAAAATAATAATAGTGATGTCCAAAAACTACCATTGTTACAAATGAATGAGATATAATTTATAACCAATTATTTAATAATATTATTTACGTTAAAAAGATATAATCATTTCAGATATTGCTAGTTTTATAAAATTAAATTTTAATACTCCTTATGTCATTTCCAAATCCAAATTAATTCTTTTTTTTCTTTTTGATACTAAATATAAACTTTTTATTAAAAGTAAAATCAAATCCTTGAGGGTCGGTGGAACCCTTCTCAATTTTCGTTTAGGTTTTTTAAAGATTAAATTTTAAAAACATATTAATAAAATAATTTCAATTGTAATTATTTTTCATAACTTCTAATTTAATTGATATTTTAAACTCTACTTGTTTAAAATGAGGCAGCAATAATAAAATAATTATTGTCATCAAATTATATTTTTAAATACCTTAATCAATAATTTTTCATACGATTTTACAAGTTTTCAAATAAGTTGTTAAATTTCATTTATTCTACTTACAACTTAAATGAAAATTCTTTTTTATATTAAATATAACTTATTAATTAAAACCAAACCTGCGGGGGACAGTGAAACCATTTGTAATTTTTTTTTTTGGATTTTGTAAATCATAAATAGAATTAATTTAAAATATACGATAAATAAAAAATTAAAAAACCATAGAATATGCTATTTTAGAATATTTAATTGTATCTATTTAAATCAGTTAAGACAGGTCAAAATTATAAATCGTGCATCACAAAGTATAATGTTCACCGCACTACTGCAACCGGAAAACATTTGAAAGCACATAGTAGGTATTATAATGATCGTGCACGGTCAACGCAAAATCATAAATATCAAACGGGATCCCGTCGTGGTCCAAATGGAAAATAAATTTTCGAACAATAATAATTAAATAGTTCACGCACGTATATAATAATATACGCCTTTGTCCACGATTATCGGGTCATATCGTATATTATATCTATTTCCGTAAGCTCGCGTATTCACTATTAACCGTAATATTGTTTAGTTCAGTATTAACCTTTTCTCGGTCGTCTCCGTTTAAGGATGTGCACCGAGTGCTTGCACACGCACGTATACGCGTATTCCTATGCGCAACACAATCTCCACGTTATAACGCGACTTGCGAAATGAACATATTAGACGAACATTAAGTGTATGGGCGCGCGCACGCGTATGTGTGTGTTTGTGTGTCTGAAATTAGCATATAGCCTTTCAATATAAGCCTTTTCATTTCAACATCACGTTAATTCATATGCACGCGGGGTCGCACGTTATTTTAACGTAGATGAACGCGAACGGTGCCCCATCGTCAACCCCTCCCCCCCCACAAACGGATGCAAACGGAATGTTATTATTAATCGTGATAGAGTTCCATCGTCCATGACTCGTTTTACAGCTTTCTCGCGATAAACTATTAAAACGACCGAGTCGTACACAAAATATATTCAGTCGACGTGAAACAACGATCATTATACTGTGCTATAATACGCGCGACCACACCAACGGCAGATAAGAGTTTTATGTGTGCGATAAATTCTGACGAAAATCTAAAACCACTGCACCACTGACGTTGTAACATTTGTTTACCAAATAAACGCATAGTTGTAAGTCCGGGTACACGATACTTTTAATTAATTGAGTTCCTCTCCCCCCCTCCCACTGACCTATGTGCGCATATACACTGCATCCAAGGGGTTTATAATTGCGTTTATAACTTTTGAATATACTTCACCGACAATAGTGCAAATCATTTTCACTGAGATTTCCTTTTATATTTTCAAAACAATTTACTTATTCTCGGTAAGAATGATTGTAATTTTAAACGATTCATTGAAAATATAACATTATGATAGGTAATTTGTTTAAAAATAGTTGTGTAATATCAAAACCATCAATGATTTTCTTCAATATAAAAAATTTAACTACATGGAACAACAGAAATTAAATAATATTAAGTGGACACGACAAAGGAGAAAATATCGTAAGTAAATATTTTAAAAGATACCGTGATGTTTATTTAGCAGTAAGCCGCGTGTACAACTTTAATGTCGTGAACGATTTTCATCCTTTTATAACATTTTAAATGCGATTTATAACTATTATTGTATAAATCTATACATAATAATATAACAAATATAATACGACACGTATTTGTACGAAGATTACAATATATTATGTATTCCAGCGTTACAAAAGCGATTCCGGTAGAAAAAAAAAAAACTTTGCATACCTACCTATAACATTGTTTTACTTTATTGTACTTTCAATGCCATTCGGTCGAATTATAAATTATTATATTTTTATAAACAAAACATATTTCAATAAGATGTATATGTAGTAAAATGTTTAGATAGCATTAATGATTTCCGCTTTTTTTTCACTATAAATTGAAGTATAAATTAAACATTATAAAAAATACTTCTGGAGACAAAACAACTGTATATGTATACATCATCTGAATGATTACAATAAGTTTAAATGGAATATTTACATCCCCAGGACGAATGGATCCGGAAAAGTAAACGGTTTGTGTCGTTTCTATTGTTATCGTTGTTCCTGCATTTACTCGTTGTGAGTTGTGACTGAATGGGGTTCGGGCGAAGGAGCGAATAGCCAATCTTGAACGAGTGCGTCTAATTAAATATGATCTCAGGGGTTTAAACAACTATAAACTCACGTTTATTTCGTCTTTAAAATGAAAACCCTTTCATCGAATACGGAACAAATCGTTTAATGATGTTATGGATAGTCCGTCATTAAAATAAATCCGTCGAATCAAAAATATAAGGATAAAAAAAAGTTTTCGAATTCATGATTTTACGTCATATTATTATAGATAGTCAGCTATGAACGAATTGTCAGTATTCTAAATGATACCCTTTTCTAATTTTGATCATTTGGATACGAATCACTGCAGTGAGTAAGTATATATTATTATAATAGTATTGTTAAAATATTTTCCGTTGACTTAGTTCATAACACTAAGATTTTAACAACAATAACCTCCAAAACAAAAAACAACTTTCCTTTTTTTGTTAAACACTACTATATTCAACAACAATACTCTATATATAACGGTCGGTTAATTACACTAGTACTGCAACTTAACCCAACTTGATCATATATAGTCTTTTAGCTATCAACTAATAAATCTATAATCGTATATCTTTTGACATTATTACTGTCAACCTATGATAATATATTATATAACTATGAATAGATATTATTATTATTAACCATTATGACGCACATCATGTTAAAAAAAAAAATCAATACGTTATGTCACTATAATGACAATACATAAATAGAAATAGTTTTGGGGTTCTCGATCGGTATTATCGTTAGAATCGAATTCAGAACTAAGCTACTTTGGTAAAATATTAAATAGCCTCGATACCACGGCCGATAGAACTCTTGAATTTTTTATTCTTTTTTTATATAATGCGTATATGCAAATTCAATTTACCATTTACAATCATTTATATAATGTAAAAAAAAAATATTTATTTGTTATAAATACTGATTAAACAAAGATAATAATATTAAATAATATTTATTTTTGTAAATTAGTTGTTTGCTGTTGTAAAATCATAAAAAAGTAGTCCGGAACTGGTTGAGCTAGTTTTGTAATTATTATTTAAATTATAAATATACTTAAAATATTTACTGAAGATTTATAAGATCAATTTACAACTGCTACTATCTACCTCAAAAATTGTAGAAATAATTTTTTTATGATTGTCACTGCGTCAGGATCTGATGAGACCAGATCAAAAATCCTCAAATTATGGATAGAGTTTCCCAACTAAATTTTCCTATAGTAACCTAACATAAGTATAAGGATTCACTATTCAAAAAATTCTACTCTGAATTTAGGTGTATTATTAAACAATTGTAATTACTCGCATTATCATAATCAAATTGATGGTATAGGTTAGTGGTATTTAAATAATAAACAATACCAACTACGCTCCAAGTTCTAAATAGTTATCAAAAAACTAATGACTATCAGTCCAAATTAAAATTTGTCAGGTTCTAGTCCACCTATCTACCTATCCATCGGCACTTTTAAATAACAATTTAGTAATAATGTATTACATTATATAAGTTCTTAAAAATGTTATATAGACATGAAAAAACGGTAAATAAATTCGAGGGGATCTCATATTCCACCTATAATCTAATAAACAGAGGGGCGCTTATACTTTATTAGCTTAGGAGATCCTTTTTAAGTTAATCCAGACCTGGTTACCGTGATGTATTTCACCAAAAAATTTTAAAAGAAAACGAATCTTGAATCATTGATTGTCCAACATAATCAATACCGATGTAAAACCAGTAAATGGTCATAAAACTCATAGTGAACCCTGTATATATACCCTTGTGAACTTGGCATGTCCTCGATCGTAATCTTTGAGTTATGAGCGGTGTGCGTGTAGTAAGTGTGTCTTAAAAAATGTTTTTTTTTTTTTTTTGTTTTAAATTGTTAAAAAATAAAATAAAACAATTTCTGTACAATACGAAGGTGGGCGAGAAATAGTTGTAGCTAAAAATGTTTCTACGTACTCGACAATATCGATATCAAAACATTTCACTGGTTACATTGTCACGTAGAAGATTTTTAAGGAGCCATAAATTGCAATTCGTCACCGTGAATTCGTTTGGGTTGCGTATCCGAACGTGCAATATAAAACTTAACATGCGTGCGAGACGTGGATTTTTGTCAGACACTCGGAACAATATTATTATAATAACAACACAGGGTCAATACGGATTCTACGGCGCCTTTGCGCGCATGCACAAGGGTAGTAAATAAAATCGTTTCGACAAACAGACAATGATGACGACGACGATGCGCGTAATCGAAATCCGAACAAAAGTTCCTAACTATATTGCACATTATCGCTCGATCCGGCAACGCGCGTCGTTGACGTTTTCGAAAAACAAATACAGAACGAAATTTACACCGCAATCCAGACCATCGTACGGGCCAATTTCTTTTGATTTTACGTACGAACGAATCTGATAATACAAATTACCTACAGACGTTTTTTTTTAAATTTTTTTTAATTTTTGTTCCGTACGACGTACACAACATATAATATCTCAATAATGGTGGTCGGTGGCATATCGTTTTACAAATTATTCAGCCTCTGCGGAATCGATTTCCGAATTACGGTTGATTTCCCCTGCGTAAAAACCACCATCGGGTCTCTTTCAAACTCGACAAGTTTACACTGTATACAAACAAATATACCGAATGGTTTTTTAAATACTTCATTTTAAAAGTATTCTGAACTAGAGATAAGATATTTAAATAAAATATGTATACAAGGTGGCTGTAGCTATTCTAGTAGAACACGATTAGGTAATAATGAATAAAACTCTTGGTCTATTACCTGTTAATATTCGTCAGTAATTTTTTTTTTTTTATCGCAATAAAAGTTAAGTTTTAATTCAGCCACGCCTTTTTCGTACGATACTAGAATGAATGAATGATATTGCTGTATTGGTCTTTTAAACTTAAAACCTATGTACCGTTGCTCTCAATGAAATAATTCGGGATGAAAGTGGTCGGGGGAATCGGTTTATATTTCGGAAAATATTTGATATAATAAGAAAACAAAATTTCTTTATAACTTTTAAATTTTAACCGGAAATTTCCAGTACCTAAATAGCCAAAATTTTACTATGATGAAAGATTCAAAAATTATAAAATATCTATAAAATGCTATTTTGAGTTATCTGTAATATAACCCAATGGAATAGTGTGTGACCAAATAGTAGATGGTATCGAATTTGAACTCGATATAATAGTTGAAGTTTTTTATGATTTTTTCAGAAAAATTCTAAAAATAACTCCCCCAAAATATGATGTTCGGATGTTGGATCCTTCCAATTTAAGAAAACACATAGCATGGTCAAACCAATACTTTCCTTATTTCATTGAAAATCTAGAATTATAATTTTTTATTTAGTATAATCAGTCTAATGGTATGATAAACTTTTGAATGAGCACTTTTAAAAAAATAATACCTGCATCTACTTGTTTTAATAAAAATAAAAAATACAAACCGTTAAAGGATAAAATTTAACATCATTTTCAAGTTTTTTTCCCCCTTGCGCTTTAGAAAACTACCAATGGAACGGAAAATACACGTTAAAGCACTATCTGGGCGTCTTATTTTTCGTTTAATAAGTTACTATAAGATATTTTTAGTACAGCTATTTCATCCAAATGTTTGTTTACAGAAATTAAAAAAAATAAAAATTCCTTTGTAAATACATAGTTTGGTCTGGCTTCCGAACTAATCATTCTACTATTCACCTCATCTGCCGTCTCACTAATACCATCTCATCATCCCTCGAACAAAAAAAAATAAAATAAAAAAAATACTGTTCGGGTATTTTCCTGAAACTGAAACTCCTTCCTAACTCAAGGGCTCAACAAAGTATGGACAACAAGACGGACTTCTCTACAAATTAAAAACGAATTTCCCAACCCCATTTTATTTAATACATCTTTTCTGAATCATCGCTCATTCCAAGTAAATATGAATGACTCTTTTTCAAACCAATTTATGATAGACACTGGTGTTCCTCAAGGCACCTTTTTCATTTTGACTCATCTACGTATATATCTATATACGTATATATTACAGATATAGATACATCTCCCTTCATTAGTTCCGATGATACAAGTATCTTAGCTTCCAATATTTCAGTATTCACATGCAGTTGCGAATTTCAAATTACAGTCAGTGCCACCTCAACTATTCCTGAAAAATTGGTTTGCTCTATAGAAAATAAATATAAACAATTCTATTTGCATTCTAATAGCTGCTCACCAGTCGACCAATTGTTATTCCAAACCAACCAAGTAAAATACTTAATAAAAGAAGAAAAAGAAAACACCAGACATTAAATTTACATTTACTACGATCTAACCTAAAATTCAAATTAAGTCTTAAACACAAAATCTTTATATAGAAAGCATTTATTTGTCCTTTATGGTAAATTTAGGGCAATTCTGCTACAAATAGCACACAAACAATTCGATCTTTCCAATCTGTTCTATTTGAAATTTGATGAATTTTTTTCGGTTCAGGTTCTTAACATAACACGAGTCGTCGTAATAATATCAATTTAAATAGGTATTTCTTATTCATAATCATTTGAGACGTTTGAAATTACATTTTATTACAATACGTCCTTAACATTGAGGGCATTACCTCTAAGACGGAATGCCAATTAAGTAAGATTGCGGGTGGCTCATTTTTTTTTTTATAACGGGACTTTATTTTAAACACGATAATTCCGGATAACCTAAAGCGGCTCAAACGACACGTCACGGATCTCGTGACAACGATTTAATCCTCTGCAGCTTTCGTCCGCCAGCTGATGCTCTTGCAGTCGGTCGACGGGACTTGCTATTGCCCCTCTCCCTCCCTCTCCTTTTTGCGACCCACATGCGAATGAACTTTCCACCAGATTCCGTTTAAGTATTAAATCGTGAGGCTTGTAAAACGCGATTGTTCTCGGAAGCGGTGACGATGTCGGTCGGTCAGTTGGTCGGTCGGTTGGTCACGTAATGCGAAGTATACACGGACAAAGGTTTGTGCGCGCGTGACACATCGCCATCGTCGGGTCTCCTGTTGACTGCTCGACGGCACAGTCGCGTGTCCACCAGTCCTATTATCCTGCTGCAGATGCGCTTTTAGAACTCTCTTCGTATTGCGTCTGTCGTCAGAATCCAAAATGTGCTTGCGGTTAGCAGACGGTATGCAACATAATAGATACATCACCGTAGTTACCTTCCCCGAATGACGAAACCGTAAAAACCGGAACCGGCTTTGAAAACTCTAGCTTTTAGTAAAAGAAAAGTTTGTGTGAGTTGTGCGTGCGTGCGTATATGCATATGTGCGTATGTGTGTGTGTGTGTGTGTGTGTGTGTGTGTATGTGTATGTGTGTGTGTGTGTGTGTGGGTGTGTGTGTGTGTGTGTGTGTGTGTGTGTGCGCGTGTGTGCGTGTGTGCGCACGCATGAAAGAAGGGGTGCCCGGGCGAGCTTTTCAAAGAATCAAATAAGAAACATCGTTGATTTTAGATTAGGTTAGGTTAGTTGTTTCAAGTTCAAAATTAATGACTTAATATAATAGCGTTACACCATACTAAGTAAACACAAATATTTACAAATGTTCATGTATTTATTTTGGTATACTCAATAAACATATGCTTGTTTGTTTTATAACAATAAATTGTTTTGTATTTGAAATAACATTGAATCACCGACAAAATGTTGGACACCTGTTTCACCTTGTCCTTCGCAGACCAGTCACAGTATCTATTCTTTTAAATGTTGAGTGAACATAATTTCCAATCGTAAACAATGAACGTTTCGCTAAAAACGGTTACGTACTAAGTTACGGCATGCATTATTTTTCATCGCGGTTTTCGCAATATTATGTATTTATGGAGAATTTCAAACCTAGCGTAACTTATACCGTATACGCATTTGATTTCCAAAGGTCAGTGAACAATCGTATATTTTAATAATGATAACGTCGATTGATTAGTAGAATATAACACATTTAACTGCATACTGCAGTTCAGTTGCATTTGATTTTATTGACGAATAAAGAATACGGTAAAATTGAATTGTGTAGTATAGTTTCGAATTTATAACGTCCACAGTGAAAATATTTACATCAAATACTACATTATAACACCAGTTATTCCAAAACATGGTCAAATTAAATTATACAACATCTACAACGTTTTTTCACACGTTTTCTAATTTTGAGTAGATGATTAATATTTAAGATTATGTCTTATTTTATAAATTGACGAATATAATGATAGTATTTGCATTTGGTTGGAATATGATTTTTTCTTATAAAAATTTCACAATTTAACTCAATAGATTCTTAAGAATGTTTATATGCAATAGAAAAATATACTCATATTTACTTATAGCACAACGTTGCTAACTATCATCTGATTACATGGTGATATTGTCCTCATAACTTTGATAACAAGATCATATATTTTGCATAATGAGTGTATTATTATAATACTGAATCGATAAATAAATCGTTTCATGGTCTAATAGAATTTGTCACTGACAATTTTTGTTTTAATATTTTTCGTTATAATGTAGCGACCAAAATATAATAATAATAATAATAATAATAATAATGTATTTACGTATTTATTTTTTTTTTTTTTGAAAAACAATTTAATACAAATCGTTCAATGGCCCGCTTTTCTTTTCTAAAGAAAGTGCTTTTTAAATTTTATTCTAATCGTCATATTCTATGAATATTATTTATTTCCGTTCATATCCAACCAATACCTAAAAATATTATTATTTTATTAAAAACGGAATTACAATAAGGTTATGAATAGTGATTTAATATAAAATCAAGATAAACTATTTAGATGAAAAGCTGAAATATTAAAAGGTTAAAAAATGTAAAAGCACTATTAATAATTTGGAGTATACAGTCCATAGTATTTAAAATCTATCATTTCAGGGTCTTGAACTGGTCTATTTTACTAAATGCTTCTTTTTGGTTTCAAATTCATCACAATTTTGAATTATGTTTGTCTTTGTTACCTATACAACATACAAGTCAAGTACCTTGAGTTATTGATATGTAATTTATATGTGTATAGTACCATACTACCATATCTATTTAAGTTTTGATAAGTACAGGTTTATCTTTATACTTTATTTCTAAAAGTGTTGCACAAATAACTTAAAAATCGAAGCGCAGAAGATTACAATAACGTTTAAATTATTGGTGTTGACTTTAAATTGAAATTAGTAATAACTTTGTCAACAAACTATATACTTTGTTTCGTTTATTTTTGTACTCCTCGTGTGTTTTTGTAAAAATATATACAAAAGGACAAATAGTGTAAACAATTGTACTCTTGTACTCGTATTATATAATATGTATATAGCATAGGAACAGTTAAGTGATTACTTGGCTAAGCCGTAATAGCATAGTACATTTTAATATTATTACATATTATCGTATACTTTGGTGCATATTATACATTATTAATAAAGGTTCATTACATAGTATTACCTATAATATTAATGATTCGTTTTTATTTTGTACTTTCCAAGTATCAATATTACTTTTCACCGTGGTATAAGAAATTGCATTTAAACGTTATAATATCTATATAACACTGTAATTCCTTTGAAGTTTACAAAATTATTTTGGTATATTTCTTCATCTTAACTCAATATACATTCAAGTTACTTTAATCTCCGAGTTGTAACATAATAATTCTAATAACAAATAATGTATCGAGATAATTTGTGAACGTACAAATAAAAAATAAAACGATTTACACCTATCATCCTTATAATACAACGATACGAGGAAATGTTTATTGTAAAATGTAAGTAATTTGATGTATTCTTTCTTATAAATTATCCAAAATTTTCCACTCGAGTTTTAAATCGAAATCTTCTATAAGATATAAAGATCAAGGTATACGATTTGTATTAACTACGAGAATCACGTGCAACGTATAAGGAACCCACTTCTGATTTCCAAAAAACTGTTGCTGAAATGTACAAACACGATACTAACACGATTTCAACATATTTTTAGCGAAATTGTATTACCTATATAATGATAATAATTTATTTTCGTTCGTTTTTAGTAATTTCAGTTGTATTATGAATTATACATATTATATTATACTAATAAAACTCTTTTATAATAGTTGAAAAATCGACAAATTGAATGCTAGGTTTGATACAATATGTAACAAATACTATGGAAATTTGAAACGTGAATACGTGAAAAAGTATAACGTTACCTACTAAAATCTTTTTGAATGTCATTCATTTTTTTCTTTATAAATACTTAAGCCTTGACACATTTTGATTTTTCCTATTGTTCTAGACAAACGTTTGAAATTAATCACTGAAATAAGGTAAATATGTGAAAATAATTATAACTATATTATTATCGAATCTTACTCAGCGGATTGACACTAAATGAAAATCACTCCATTAAATAATGATGAAAAACAGAAAAATAATACCTATTAACCATTATTAGCCGAAAAATGCAGTATATGAACAACAATCATTAAATACTTTGATTAGAAATTATTATAATTTGATTGAACGTGTGAACTCGTATTCTAAAACAAAACATCTATAAACGGCGTCATTGTTGACGTGGTTCCGTTTTAAAAATTATATCGATGTATCGAATAAAGAATGTACTGAAAATGCTAAAGAAAAGAAGAAAAAAAGAACGTTTAACATTTCACGTAATACTATAATTTATATTACTATCTAAAAACGTTTTTGTGACGGATAGCCTTGAGATATTTTTTTTTCGCTGCCATAATATTATTAAGTGCGACGATTGTGTGGTATACAGAAAACCGATCGGTTTTACCGCGTCGAGCGGAGACGCACAATAACGATAGTGATAATGATAATAATGATAATATATAAAAGTAATAAATAATTCAAATAAAATAATACAATGTACACAATGTTAATAACGATTTACACATAATCATATAGTGTTGATTCTCGGCAACGGGGAACGCATGACGTGCCCTCGGGTTATCATCCGCAGCTGCACAGTCTGTTGGTCCGACCCGTCTCCACGTCATACCACGTCCGGGTAGAAGTCTGTGTCTTGGAATATGGTCTGCGATTCACCCGTCAGCCTGTCCACCGATGAAGCCAGACACCTGTACAGGCCTTTGTCCAACGGCGTCACGTCGTGGAAATGCAACGTGCTGCCTCTGGGTCTCAGGTGCATGTCGTACGTTTGCACCTCGCCCATACGTCTCATGGCCATCTCCTTTTCCGCTTTGCCCGGGTCCACTCGCTCCCACACGATATTCTGAAACCAAAACCAGTGCCAGGTGGTGCAGTCACGATATCGCCAATAGTACATAATAATAATTATTATGATAATATAGTTATTTTAACCCTATTTATCATCATGATCGTCCGCACTACCGATAATCACGTAACCCACCCCCGCACCGTGCATACACATAATTGCGCTGCACGTGTCCCCCCCCCCCCCAATGACTCGGGAATCGAGCCACAGTCCAAATTTTTTCAAAAACGTATGCGGTAATATTGCGAGCCACTGTTAAGTTTTAAATTTTAATAAAATTAAAAGCTTTATAATTGTTTATATTATATAGGTACTAATATATATATATATATATATATACAGGGTGATCGTTTAGGATGCTCACCCCCATTTTTGGTCGTAAAAATGCTAAGATTTGGATTTCTTTTTAATGTTTAAGTTACCATTACAACTATGTTTTTCACTATTTTTTTTTTTTTATGAAATCCTAGATATGTCCTGTGGCAATACAAACTTTGTTTTTTTAAATGGGAATCCCATATTTTCCACGCAAAATAATATTCAGTTAATTTTTCTGGAATTTTCGGTGTAACGTAATCAAATTTCGGACCAGTATTTTCGGAATTATTCAAATTTAAAACTCTATGTGAAGGTGTTAAATCAATTAGGTACCCCCGATGATTAGCTTTACATATGTAACATTGATAAGAAAATATTTATTATAATCACAACTTCATAATCAAAGCCCAATTATAATTAATTATTATTAATACTTATACGGCTGTAGATAGCAGATATTTGTTGCATTATAAGATTTGAAGTATACCTATATATGTTAATTCTTATCATTGCACAATTACTAATTAGTACTTATTTTCAATTCGCAATCTCAAATTAATATCAAATAGCACTGACAACTTACATTACAATGTTACGTATTATAGGAGTATTTCCGTAACACTTAAATTAAAATAACTTAAAAACTACTCGTTCGACTTTTGATTTTGATACATTAAAATTCATAGGAAAATAATCCCAATAGTATACCGCAGTAAAAAAAAAACGGTGTTTCTATTTGAAAAACAAAATTTTGTATTGCCACAGACCATACTAAGGGGGGTATAGAAAAAAAAATAGCGGACAAAAAAATTTAAATATTGGCAATTTTACTACCAAAAATGGGCGTGAGCATCCTAAACGAATCTTCCTGTATATTAAGTCCTAATATACTATACTATATACTAATATTAGTTTTGTAAAAGTTAATACATATTAATATACTATAATTAGTAGTGTAGGAACAATAAGAGCAAGAAAATGGACTTTGGATCAACAATATTTTATTCTGAATGAAATATAAAAATACGAAGGAGGGAAACTTAACCGATTCAAATTTGTAAGATCTGTATCATGTTATTTAAAAAATTTTTAATTATTTGACAGATTATATTTTTATTATTAAATTTAAATATATTTTTATTTGTTAAATAAAAAATAATAATTAGTTAGTATACGTTATAATATATTCATATTATTAATCGTATATTTGGGTGCTACAATTTTATGGCTCAACCTTCAATTACACTTCAAAAATATAAATTTAATTTGTGGTCCAATCTGCTGGTAGTAAAATTTAAACAACAATTTTGTACGAAGCAGGTTTATAAAATGTGGACCCATTACCTGACTCGACAACGATGAACTGTGTATAGCAGTACACAAGGCCTAGAATTTTATGTACTCAACGCTTTGTGTAACACAAAAATTAAAGTGCGTGGACGGTGAAATTTGAAAATATGTAACGAATTCGTATTGAAGCATGTAAATGGAGTCAGAAAAACACACAAAGTAACTAAATCAAATGGTATTATTTGTATTATCATAGAATTGGCTTATACTAAATCCAAAAAAATTACCATTAATATACTAAAATCACATAATATACATAGAGTAACTAGAATAATAATTAGTCCTGTAGTTTGTTAGAAATGCACATGTAAAAAAAGGTAGAAGAAACAAATCTGTTAATTATTTATTGTAAGACCATTCTAGAAAGCAACATCGATAAAAAAAATGCATGTGACATTCTTCGTTCAATAACCATGGAAAATTATAAGTTGAGACGTATTCCATTTTTTTGGCGAATTGATTTAATACAATTTTTCAAACAGAAACGTTACCTAAAAGTATAATGTATTTTGTGGCCTATTATTTATTATACATCATCTAATCGAAGGTTTTGTTTTGTTTCCAAAATATATTGAAGATTATTTTTTAAAAGAATTATCTCCCACGCATATTATCAAAATTGTTGTGTTTTTCATGACCCAGCCTCCTCTACGATTTATTTGGGTTAAACGTTTGAAAATTAAAAGAGCCCTTTAAATATCATAGCACTAAAATATAAGCGCATATATATATTTAATAATAGTAATAATAGTCAATAGTTAACCAGATCGATTGTTTTCACAGACCGCATCGATATTTTATTTTTTACATACAATAATTATTATCTTTTGTAAAAAAAAAATGGCCGAGTACAAACACATTAGCATGGCGGCGTCGCCAACTGATCAAAGTAATCAAACAATCAAAATTCGAATCAAAATTTATTTCGTGGGCTCTGAGAGAATCATTAAACAACATCGCGCTTTGGTAGTAGATATTATATAGTAGCATAATTATTATCCATCTATACATGATAATAATATTGATTGTAAAACGAACACGACGTCGCCCGTATTATAGAGTACACGAGATATTACACAAGTAAATGATAATAGAAAACACAGTATCGCGCGCTCGATCCATATACGACCAACAGCGTGTAAAGTTCTACACAATAATATTACACGTAAAACTGTTTTCATAAGTATACAGGATAATCATCTTATCTCGAATTCGACTTCGTACGTACGAAATCCTGTCTCGTAAAACGTATCGAGCGGGCGTCTGCATTATGTGCATAGTACGTACGTACGATAATAGCTCTGTGTACACGTTTGTGTAAACGAGTACAATACAGCCACAATAAAATGTGTATCGCGTCCGATCTAAATGCATTGCGGTTGCACGCCAACGGTACAATTTAAAACAATGTTACACGGCGGGGTCTGTTTGATTCAAAGTTTTAATTTAAACGCACAATTATATATATATATATATATATATATATATATGTATGTATGTATGTATATTTTTTTATTTTTTCGTTCCCACTCGAACGCATTAATTATGGTGTTGATACAGTAAGATTCCTCTCCTCTTTGCCCTCGCTTGGCCAGACGATATTCGACGAACGCGAAACCAGCCGAACGATCTCCGGCATTTCGCATCTATGTAATAATACGAGTGTGTGTCACAAGCGTGTACGAGAAGCTCAACACCCCCCCCAATTCACAGTGCAAAAAAAAAACGTTCACGTACACATACCTATAACATAGACACCGTGGATCGGACCGAAGCACTCGAGAACGAAGAATCCGATAACTTTGTACGCGATCACTTTAATGACAATATTATTGTTACTCGAGCACGTTCGCACGCATTCGGCTGAAACTCAGATTAATGCTTTAAAAACGAATTATTATTTATAAGACTTCACGTGATCATACAAGGTGAATTCATCCCATGCATATATCATAACAAACACACAATATTATGTAGTGATGAATGCTCGCGAAACGAACGGGGTGGGTCCGTGGGTAAAACGTTATTGTGTACTTGATTGTTTTTTTTTCCCCCTGGGAGCGATTAGAGCTAAAATCTTCGAGGTGCTATACTCATGATGCAATACTTATATAGACGAAACTATAGCTTGTGGGCTACGGTATAATGACTGAGGAAAGACTTGCACGAAACTTACACGTAAGTTATGTTGATATTTATAATATTTACTGTTTATGAAATATGCACGGAATTATAGTAGGTAAGAACCTTCGTTTAGCCACGTGGTGACAACAATTTTGTGTACAGAAGTTCTTTAAACTACAGTTATACAAGATGATCCATTAAATGTTCCCATTTAAAAATCAAAAGTTAATATTACTACAAGATACTCTTTAGTGGTAAAAAATTGGAAACGTTGGAAAATATGCCATTATAGTAGACGTACATTTTCCAAAGAAATAAATGAACAAATAAGCATAAAAAAAATATATGAGCATCCTAGAAAAACGAAATGACAAACTGGATTGATCAAATTCAAAAATTAAATTATGGTTTATGTTTATAGAACTAAATAGAAAAAGAAATTAACAGATGGCGATTGAAACGTAAAAACAAAAAAAATACTGCACATAATATTATTATAATTTGAATTTGTTCTAAAAGCGTTGAGTTTTACACGAAGTGGAATAAAAATCGTTCACTACAAAACCACATCCCTAATTGTATAGTTTTTTGTCACAGATTTACAAAATACGACGTAATAAAATTGATGGACGTGTAAAATTCTAAACGTAAAAACTACACCTCTGGGGGTAAATATTGCTCTTCCCATCAGCCTGCCTGTGTTACCACCACGTCGTCGATCCGACGCAAAATGTCGAAGCACATTACCTACACAGTATTTATAATTTCATTATTATTTCCCATCTATGTTTTTCACACGCTGCGCGAGAATCCGTCGTAACTATAATAATTAATTTTCTAAGGTATCGCAGTATTATTATACTCACGGATATCACCGGCACAGTACTCGGAAATTCGCAATTTATCTCGGCACCCGTCGGTGGCACCAGCTTCCACCATCCGCTGCCCATACGCAATCTCCGTGTCTTTTTATTCGTCGTCGTCGATGTGGTATCCATTCGGTTGTAAAATCCCCATCTGCGAAAATACCCTTTGAATTATTTACTTTGTATTTTTTTTCTTTTTTGGCTCTAGTTCAATATTGTAAACAAGATTTATAAAGGAAACGGTTTTGATGATATAAAACGATATCTCGGTATTGTATATATATATTTTAAATAATTTGCTCCGAAAACCGATTCCTTATGGTCCAAATATTTATAACAATACACCTATAATTTTTAAAATATATAGGTATAATAGTATACAGGTATTACTATAATACCAACGTTTGTTCCTCGTATAAATTAAGTAACAAATACGCGCTCTATTGAAAAATAAATAAACGTATACATCAAGTATCAATGTATTGTTATTGGTACATTATAAATCGTTCAAAAATGCAGTTAATTTTTTTTCTTTTACTAATAATATCGATAAGTCTTATGGTTTTTTTACGAAACATATTTTGTTTACGTTTGTCCGTTAAATCGTTCTTTGCAACTAGTGAAGTTACGAAGACAGAACCATACAAAAATTCTTCCATGATTTCTTCATAATTATAATATTGTGATAGATATTTTGTACTACTCGAATTAACTGAATTTCGACTGCAATAACTATGTACTGCAAATTGCCATTTATTTATTTCGATATTTCAATAATAGTAGTGATTATTAACTATTGTTTACGTAATGTTTTAATAATGGATCTGGTATCTGTATACGATTTATTCGCACGTACACACATTTTTACAATACGTATTTAAACATTAATCACTTCCGATAAATGACGTGCATGATTAATTTACATGCTCTGAAGCTGCTACGGAATTTCTAGTCTTACACACTCAAAATGTAGTGAAGATTATTCAATTATTAATTCGCTCGATATAATATTGAGTATGTACATAATCAGAAACTTGTTCGAATAGTTTAATAAAGAGTAAATTATTATAACTTAATTATTAAACAAAACATTGACAAGATTCGTGTCAAGTTAAATTATATCACATTCTATTATATTATACATATTATATATCTTCTACATAAATATACGATACAAACTAAAATAATATTAAAATATTTATACTAGTGCATTGCAGCTACATTTTTAATCTACGCTTAATGAATCAAAAGTATGTTAATTAGTCATGACGTATTTGATCACATAATCTTAGAATAAAATATAAGCCAAGGGTACATTTATTTAATTGTGTTTTATAAGTGACATATTTATGATTATCTATAAATATTAAGTTATGTGGCGTAAAATCATAATGAAAGTATCATTACAAACGGATGGATAAAATCGAAATATTTTAACTAAACCCGTCATATAGACCGTTACGCATTTTCGTTTTCGTTTATATAAAATTTGGTTTTGTTACCCAGTATTGTGAGGGGTTTAATTTGCCAGTAATATGATTAAATTAATTATGAATGCAAATAATACCCGGTTAAAAGTTGTAATTAATCGAGATACATTGTAGCAGGTATATAGTAGTGGTTCTTTTTACATCATAAAACGAAACTACTAACCAAATTTCATACTCAAAACTTCAGCGGTTTTGGCCTGGTGGTTATTTTCATTTATTTCCTTTTTACCCGTTTTAATTACTTCAAAGGTTTCATTTTTAAAAATTATTTCTTAGTGAATTCTTGTGGTATTGTAGCTATTTATATGACAAATTTCATCTCAACCCGTCCAGCGGTTCCGGCCTAAATGATTATGAATCAGTTAGTCAAGAAAATTTATTTTATATTATATGGACAAAAAGTTACAACTAATATTAGACTACGGTGACATTAAGTCGGTCTAAAATGGAATATTATTTATTTAGTCTCCTTCGAGATTCCGTCACAGCTAGGTTTTACGGAATAAAGTTTTGCCGTTGACACGTATTATGCGCAGTCAATCGTTGTGTACTCGTGCGTTTAAGTTGCATTATATAGTTTGAATAAAATCGAATATTTCGCATTGATCGTTCACGGCATTGACCGTAAGTATTGTCCGACAATATAGAGTCGATCGTCGGAATACGTTTAAAAGCTTAATGCTTAACCGGAAATTATTATAATATATAATAATAATATATTAATTAAACCTTGTATTCAGTGTGTTCTATACGACAATCAGAATAACAAATGTACCTGCAGATTTCTATCTCACGGCTCATAAAGATGATAATTTTTAAACAATTAAATAGGACTTGACCGAATAGAAAACGCCCGCGGAGAGTTTATAAATATTCATAGTTTGTTCATTCAGTAACCTTAGACGCGTGTAAAATAAACATATTTTGGTTTTAATTTTTTCTTCCGCCAACATTGAATAATAAGGTAATCGTGGTACTCGTATAATAATTATTCTTCTCTTTGTTCAATATCATTTTTTCGATATCATCGTGTTTTCCCATGCTGTAGCACTACGTATTTTCACGTCGCGAATATTGTCATTTTAATCATATTATATTATTATTGTAACGCAATTTTTAAATTAACAAAGTTATTATCACATGGTTCTATACGAAAATATTATGTGCACAAAAGAAAAAAAAATAATATGCTCATATTTTTTTATTTTTTATTTTTTGCACAAAAATCAATTTGTATTATCACAACATTCCAATACGAGACCACACCTGTGAGATAAATGATACGAAAATAAATTATGCGACGTCCTCATTTCTTTTGTGTAGTAGGTGTACAATCAAAGTATTGTGTTCAATTCGGATAAACTCCATATATATATACGTGTGTATGAATTTATTTTACGGTAAATTGCAATGAACAATACACTAATATTTTTATTTTATAAATATTGATTTTAAATACGTTCGTTTTAGTAACACAATGTGTATATAAAAATGAAGAGATAAGGAAAACAATCCAGTTGATGTTCAATATTGCAATATTATAACCGGTAAGCTGGTAAGCTTACCATTTAATATTTAATATTAATCAATTGGAGCTTGAATCCTAAAAAGAATAGGGCATCAACATTTTTTTGTTATCCAACTACGGATTCCCTTCACTTCTTTTAACGTAATATATTTATAAAACACCATAACTATGCTGGTTTGGTTTTTAAAATAGATCCCACATTTTTCACAAAAATATTCTTGGTGCAATTTGGAAACGGCAGCTTTAAAAAAAAAAAAAATATTTTAAACAATATAATGTTAAAAACCCTATCGATGTACCTATAAAATAAAGCGTTAACGTTAAAATATTAGATACGTCGTTGATACTCTTTTTGAACATTTTTTTGTCTCCCTCGATAGAACTAAACTTCCAACAGTGTTCAATCATCCAACCGCGATGTATTGTTTAGGTACGATTCGTTATTGTGGTTGGTGTTTGACTATAGTCATCTGCTAGTGGGTCGCCTAAACGTGGGTGTAATATGCTCTAAGTTAATTTTATCTCATTTAAATGATTATTTATATATAGTACAGCAGTTTACTCCCGGTCAAAAACTCGCCGATATGTGGTTATTCTACTCAATTCTTCACTCATCGTAATAAACACAGGTACACTTTGTTCCAAGTTTTATTCAATTTACATTGTGGTTCTAAACAATTCATTTATAAGTATCCATGATAATCATAATAATATGTATTTTAAATCACAAGCCCAAAGAAATGAAGTAGGTATAATGGTATAGCCGTAAATAACGTTATATAAAACGAGCTGATACTCTGATGACAATATTATTTCTTTTAATAAAATGTCTAAAACTTATATATAGTGAACACGAAATAATAAACACGATAATAATATGTCGATATGAAAAGATACTCAGATGATGTCTGAAAATGTTCAAGTAGAAAACGGCCAGCTCGCGTGCTGCAGGTAGTGGACAAGCATTACTAAACAGATAATGATAAGGGGGGGGGGCACAACGCTAATGAAAAATACGCGGGATGATGATACTATTGTGTAATATACATACGTGTGATATTAACTTTTTTTAATTTACCAACCGACTTGGAGAAATATTTCGTAATACAGTCGACAGATGTACGAGTTAATTAATATTAATCTATATATATATATACGATATATATAAAAGGAAAATTCTGTATACGTATTTGTCCTTCATTCACTCCTAAGCCCTGCAACTGATTACCATCATGCGGTGTATTTGAATCAAATAGGATATTACGAAACGGGGCTTAAGTATAAATTTAGTCCAATAAAATTAACATATAATTTGTTATAAATCAAAATTAAAAAATAAAACTCGTTTTTGTTTACGTTTACAACAGAGATTTTTAACATTCGTTTATTATTCTGTTATAATAATATGTAACCATGCCGTTCTCTATAGTAACATAAAGATGTTTTCGCCGCGGACAAAGCCGGGTAATTCAGCTGGGTCATACATAAATATACCGTTTATGTATTCCATCAACAAACGACCGAGCAGCCATACTATATGACCCGCGCTCGGTCCATATAACATTGAATTTTGTATAACTATTCTGCAATGCGAACGATTTCACAACGCGACGTACGATTATAGACCTACAGCATAAATTTTCACGTAAGAACGCTTACTTGTTGTACGGTATGCCTTTTTGGAAGTTCTCTCGCATCGCAGCCAGCTTTTCAAAATATCGTATGCCGTAACTGAAACAAAAATAAAACAGTGTCGGATTGTGTGCTAAAAGTCTAAATAAAGTGCAGTGAGGGTTTTATTGCTATTCCGACACATTCACACAGGCACATCAACACACACACACACACACACACACACACACACACACACACACAATATATACATATACATGTATGTATATTTGTAAGCGTTAGTGTGGGTGTGTGTGTTTGTGTTTACTTGCACCACCGTGTGTGTTTGTGTGCGTGTATAAACGGTCAAAGGGATGTAATTTTGCGCCAAAATGTACGAAGACGTTTTAAAAAGCTTCATTCTCGAACAAAGAAAACCTTTTTTTCTCTTAAAACTCAAACAAGTTAGTTTTTTTTTCCACCGACTCTGTTTAATGGGGGAAAAAAGTTAACCGTATAAGTCATTTTGCGCACGAACAATATTAATTGTACCATAATATGGTTATATATTATAACTTTTTTAATTAAATTTCAGACAGACTTTGATTTTCCGTTACTTGTAATTTTTATATTCATTATAGGTAATATTTTTTCATATTACGAATAGTATCTTCGAACGTTATTCTTTTGTAACGATAAAGTTTATTTTATTCGTACTATTACACAACTATTATTGTCATCGATGCGAAAACCTATATGTATACATCTATCAAAATCTAAAGTTATCTTATGCCAACCATTTTAGTGTAAAATATCATCCTTTGGTGGAAATATATATTTATATATTATATGTACATGAATGCGAACAAACTTTTGCAATTATACAAATGCTAATCTCTTTATAATACTATGGATTAAAGAGAGAACTTATACTATAATGTTACCCGGGGCACGGTCGCAGTTTTGTTGCCCATCAAGAGGATCGATTATTATATTACGTCATGATCCCCTGAAATGTCCGGTAAGATATAAGGTATACGAGGCAAGACCGCAGTCACTCACTATTCTGGGATTTTGAAGTAATGCGAAAGCACTTCCGGGTTGATGGTCAAAAACCGGGAGAAAAAAATAAAATGGAGGGTTTATAACATTAAAAGCGCCACACAATACACTTAAGTAATACATTCAAACATTCGCGTCTCATAGAATAGTGAGACGTACTTACCCCGCAGTGTTGTAAAAGTCGTTTTCTTTGTTCAAAAATCTAACTAATTAATGATTTAAAATACAAATAAAATGTTCTTCTTTTTTTCTCTAGTACATAACTGTAATTACATTTGAACAATACTAACTGTACTCTTGACACTAACTCTGGTACATTTATGACTGTATGCACTCTAACAGTGTATAGTGTTTAAAAATAAAGTATTTCAGTGGTTAAGTTCAAATATCTGATACATAATGTCAGTACAAAAATTATTTATAGCTTACTTATAACGTACGATAATAGTACAGGTATATTCTATGCAGTGGTTTATAAATGTCAAATACGTGACAAAAAAAAACTGACGTAATTTAAAATTCATCGTTTAAATGTGTCAGAGCACGTAATCCTCTCGTTTAAAGATTGATTCTATCCCGTTTTCATAATAATAATACAAAGAATAATAATAATAATAACAATAATGATAATAATAAATGGTTTGAAAGAAATCAATTATAATGGATATTATGAAAATGACCGATAACAATTAATGCATTATATTTATACTTCTTTTTCAATATATTAAGTTTTTTCGAATTCAAAGTTTTTGATAAATGAAGAAAAACAATACTATTGTTTCAAAGGCACAAAGTAATTCTATAACTTCACGGACCTTATCCGTACGCGTCTGTATATTATTTTGTATACTCGTACAGTACCCTAAAAACAATAAGTCTGTTAAATGTTTCTCTCGTCTAAGAATTCCCTGGATGTCGGTGGCGACAGCTCGACCTAATTAAATTTCGTAAACTGTCTACAGAATTTAATTTATTAGAATCTTAACGAGTAGGACTCGAACTCAAAATAATCAAAACTTTATATTTTACGGGTGATTAAAATATCCAAAACGTCATGTACAGTCAAACTTTATTCAAGTCCATATAAAAATAAAAATTAACTACCATATACTTTTAACGTTTGTACTTCGATAGCTTACTTTTACTTTGACAATATTTTTGAAAAGTTTTATGCCATACTAAATTACAACATTTTATTTCGTACTTTGGAAAAAAAAAAATACCGTAAAAGTCTTAAGATTTTATTACTTGTGAAGACTGAAATAAAAACAATTACTTACAACCAGTTTTGATAAATGTACAGGCGTTGAATTCCAAGCATAATTAATAAATTTTAATAGGTAGGTACATAAATGATTCCCTTCAATCATAAGTTAATTTTGCATCACGTATTATAATAATATAATACATAAAAGTATGACATTTTATTTTTAACTCAGTTGCAAAAAAAAAAACAATCATTCGATTTTTGACACGATTAAATATATTCTAATAAAATAAATGTATAGGCAAATGACTGAAATAGTAAAATACAAGAAAAATGTATTAATTATTTCTAATTTACTAATGATTATTAGGTCTAAGGGTGTATATTTTTATTTAAGAAAACTGAACGTCTAAATCCTTATAATTGTTAATACTATAACTGTAAATCTAAACAGGTATATTTGACCGAAATTTAAATGTTTTATGGGACCTTCAGGGGATGCAAATCGATCGTGTTGCTATTCCATAAAATACTAGAGAACACTCGATTTAAAATACAATGTACAATATATTATAATAAAATATATTTTATAAACTCACGCATAATGTCCTGGATAATACTGGTGCCAGGACGGTTTAAGGATTTCGGCGAGCACAACGGCGCACAGAACTTGAACGGCAACCAAAGTGCGCAGCAACATGTTTGCGTTTATGGCGGTTTTCTTTTTAACAGTGAAAACGATTTTTCATTTATATGAGGTATTTAAATCTTTCGATGCACTTTTACAGTTTCGTGATTTACAAACGTGTCGTGTTGTACATGCGCGGCTACTGACTATACGACAAACCAAAAACGCAAAACGCGGGAGAATGTCGTCGTGAGGATGTTGGAGACTACAACTATACATTTATTATCATACTACACATAACCATGTATCATACTAATATATTATTGTAATAACACGTAATGCACGCGACTATTGTGTCGGACGGACGGTTGCGATATTGTGAGGCGAATTTCCACGGCGGTTCGGTTTTTTATAGAAGCGCGGAAAATCGCCGCGGCCGAACGGTCAGTCGTCTTCTCGGGCAGTCGTATTGTGTGAGCATGTATGTTTTTTTTACCACCACCACAGTTTTTGCGCATAGCTTTTTTTACCATTTTTTTTTTTTCATTTCTCTCTTTCTGACCGCCTCTGTTGTTGTAGCCCGTTCGTCGTCGTGACCTTCCCACCAAGGATCCACTTGTCCGCCACTGCTGCCGCCGCCGCGTGCCCGGAAGACCGGTAGCGCGAATAACAACAATAATAATAATAATAATATTATTATACGTATGTGCTCGGCTCGCATGCGCAGCCTTGATTCACTAACCGTGTCTCGAACGTCACAACATGACTTGGTTTTCGTGACGTTTGCTCGTGTTTCCGTTTGGATTTTCATCCCAAAACGCGTCTATCTCACCCGTCTACCAATTGCGCAGATATCAGCAGAGTGCCCGTTTTGCAGTTAGCAATGCAGTAAATAAAATAAAGAACTAATAGAGCTCCGATATGTGTTTTGTGAAACATGTAGTGCCTATACATATATGTTATATTATTTAGAGAGAGAGAGAGAGAAGACGCTCCGACGAGACTTAAACGTGCAGCAACGGTCGGCAAGTCGTAGGAGTTCTGTTGGTCAACTCAATGTTAAACCATATTATTATAGTTAAACACTTACACACGGCCGTTTCTGCTGCAATTGGTCTCAGCCTGATGTCGCGGGCTTTCAGGTATATATCATTTGACGGTGGTAATAATAACCGTGTACTGTAGCATCATTTACCACGCCCGTATTGAATTCAAATATCGTAACGCGTTTGACGTGGAAACACGTAGTTTATCCGATTGCTATAAGCATATTATTACCACATTTTGAGTTTTACTAAACAAAAACTTGAATTTTCATGATATCGGCACAATTATTTATCGAAAACTCGATGCGCTGCATCGAAATACCATAAATCTTATACACCACGTCGTGATAGTACACGACTTTTAGTGTTTCATATTCGGGTTTTCACCAATTTAGCCTCAGTAATATTAATTGCTCCGCAAGAAGTAAAAAAAAAAAAAAAAAATCAATTTCAACGGATACAAGTTTACCACCCTGCAGTCCCTAAGATTACATGTACTCAACAACCCGTATACAACTACTATTTTACTGTCTACTGTTTTTACCATTTTCAGTACCATATCGTGTTGTACAATAACATATTGATGACATTTTTTTTCTTTTTTTTTAAAAAAAAACAATTACACCGTTACGGGTAGTCAATGCCTGAAAAATTATAATTTAATTACATTATAGTTCTTCGTTTGACTGTACCTACTCTTCCATGGTATACGATTTCATTATTTCGTTTATTTGATGTTATAATATTTTAGTCTACATAAGCATCAATACATATATATCTTACGTATTATTCTGAGTTACTGCAGCGTACCGATGTGTCACTTCAGAGTTTTATGTAAAAGTAATTGATAATCCTATACTGTGCCAATGTTAGAAATAGACATAGAAATTATCTGTAACGGTTAAAAAATATCATTATCACATAGCATTTGGGGAATTACAAATGAAAGAATCTAAGACGTTGGTAACAACTTTTTCCATTCGATAACTAAACACCGAAATACGTATTACCTATAATTTGTATAGGATTATACAAAAAAAAAAAAAAAACGTAAAAATACTGTTAACGCATGAGCATAATGCATATTGTCAATATTGATCCGTTCGAAAAGAAATTGATGTGTTTGATACGTGTTTTTAATTTAAATTTTTTTTCCCATCTCCTTCGTTGTTCTTTTTTGTTAAAGGTTCGTATTGTTTTCTATTATTTAGGTTTGAAATAAAATCAAACGAGATTGAGAGGGAAAAGTTTGTATTTAAAAAATAAATTAACTCTATGTGAAGAAAGTATGTGTTAAAAAGTAAATAGATGCACATGTATTTACTTTAATTTACCTACTTAGTTGCTATATAAGTAGGTAGATATATATATATATATATATATGATACATGAAAGCTCTTTTGTATATTTAAAATTCAACTGATTATATAGATATACTATTATTATTATTATATTGTTTTAAATTTTAAGGATTCCATATCGTATTTAAATTCCAGGTTCGCGAACTTGTTTTGTTATTAAAAATGGAGCTTTGACTAAAATATATTCAGTATGAAAATAAATAATTAATTAACATACCGTAAAACATTATATACCTCTATAAAAGTGTTAAATTATATTATCGGTGAACTCAATATTTAAAATCCCTTAGAATCGTTTTCACGGAATATTCAAATAATGTTACAGCTATAGAAGAACATTAGGATAATATTTAAAAATAATACTTCAACTGTTTGTTTTTCCTTTGCTCAAAAGTACGAAAGGTTTTCGCAGATAAAGAAAACTTCCATATCTTTGTTCGAAAAATGATTTGTTGATTTGCATAAATATCATAATAAAATGGGTACCTATTTTCATACTTTTTTGTTTTATTTTACAATATTATACACTTTCATACTTCGATATACCATCGACATGATTATTCCTTTGTTGAATGAAATTTCCGAATTGTTCTCAAGTACAATTTATTATTATAATTTCAACAAATAATGATGAACATTAAAAACAGGATTACCTTATTGTACATAATATAGGTATACGCGCAAATCGACAAATCTACGAATTCCCAATCGATTAGTTGTGCATAATGGCCGTGAAAACATATATATTTTTTGCTAAGGTCAATGCCGTACAAGAAAATCCAATACCACTCGCAGCTCTAGATTGTAAAATGTAAAGTCAGGTAAAAAAAAAAAATTAGATTTTTTCCAATGCAAATTTTACGTCATTAATTTTATAAACAATGGAATGGGGGGTTTTTTTGAAACTATATTATTGAATTCTATCAGGAAACAGACTATTCGAATACATTGTATGTCTATATTATACTTAAATGTTTCACTTGGTCACGTATTTCATTATTGTTAATCCAAAAATAATAAAGAGATAACAAAATGTTATGGCTGTATCATGTATAAATTATAGTATTATAAAAAATATAACAATGAAACGTAATAACATTGAAATTATAACAATTAGTATAAATATGTTATGAAATAGATTGAAAACATGCAATTACTAGTAAATATATTTTTTCAGAATGAAAACTTATTACTATTAAACCTTAAGATGTTCACAAATGAAAAATGGAATTTGAGATTTAAATTTACTATGTAAATTTATATTATATTAAGGTAATAAATCGTCAATCATAGTTATTAAATTAAACATCTATGTTTGCTTAAATAAAATTAAAGAATATTTTTGCGAATGGAATCATAATTATATGATTGCCATTTTTATTTGACGAACCGCTATTATATTTGAATAATGTACACAAAGGTAAGTTTTTGTTTTCTGTAAAATATCCGTTGATCGTTATCGGCAGATATAGCTATTATAGTAACAGGTAGTAGTCCACAAGGCTGATTTTGCTCGTTTGTATATTCCCACAATATCTGCTGCTTGGAAATTATTAAAATAAAAAAAATAAAACAATAAATACGGACATGATTTCGGGTGATCTTGGGTGCGTAGGTACGTCGATTGAAAAAATGTTACTAAATATATCGTTACATATTAGTGCATGATGGCCAAGAATAGACATTAAAATATGTAATGCACGATAGTAGTTATGAAAGTAAATACTTAATTTTATCTTACAACAATCGAGTAATATTCGTGGTGCGTGCACAACGACACCATATCACAATACATCAATGTTGAAAATTTATTGAAATCGATATTATAATGATTGGTTTGCAAAGCGTGTTTATTGGAAACGATTAAAAAATATGATCGACGTGGCAAACGATCGAAATGTTTTTCCACATCAACACAACGTTATCAGTCATCAATCGTGCAGAGTGGACTCGTACCGGTATTTTTCACAACACGCGCCCACGACATTCCTACATTGTTCATGGCTTTGAAACGAATCAAAAAAGTTTCACATCAATTAAAGCACCACATCGAGACGATCCGACGAGGCATATATGCCATATTATGGACATACGAGTATATAATATAAATATGTGTATACTAATGTTCGACTTGGATTGTCACGTACGCACTACGCGAACGAAATGCCATCATAAAATCGCAGCTGTCCGCGGTTCGTTTCACATGTAGTTTCGAGTCCCAGATTATATTATATGGTGAACTGCGACCGTGCATGCCGTCGCCCTGCGTACAACGGAATGAAAACGCACAATATTATACCGTATACGCGATTAATGAATCACCATATTATCGTATAACAACTATTTTATGATGATACGTCTGTACGTACTTTGCGTGTACCGCGCAGCGCATTTCGCATTCGGCACCGCAGTAGGAGATGTCGTACCTTTGCCCAGTGGCGCCGAAGCGTTAAAAAATATACTATGACATCAAATATCAAAGCGGCCATACCACAATCCTCCGGAATTTTTTTTTTAACACGACACAATCGTTTTTTTGCCATGATCCGAATGTAAATAGGTAAGACTGACCGTTTTGTGTAAACAATATTAAATTTATTATTATTTATCTATTCATAGTAAGTACAAAATAGTAAAACATAATAATTATAAAAATGTCTTAACACTCATCAACAAAATCTACTATGACGTATTTCTTAGATAAACTATTAGATCGGTGCCACTGTCTATACTTGCATTGTTATATTTTGTATTTTGTTGCCTGTGCGTCGTCATTTACAACGGACAAACCTAAATAAACGCGCGTACCAATAACGCATATAATGACGTAGTGAAATTGTGTTTTTATTAACATATACTGCCGCTGTCTACTACTGTAGTTGTACAACTATGTGATGAAAAAAAAATAAAACGCAACACATTTGTACACAGTCGGAATAATAAAGACAACATCAAAATAACAGTACACTGTGTAATATACGTACAGCTACAGCGCAACGCATACTATATACACGTCACTAATTCACAATTTTATTATGCAACTGGAATATAAGGAAGTACATAAATTTTTAATTCTCTTTTGAAGCCATCCAAATTGCGAAGGAAACAACTCTGCAACGTACACGTTCTTTAAATCCAGATCGTATTTCCAAAAGAAAAACCCAATTTTATCTATTTGTTTTATTTTTATGTTTTACAGTCGACAGCACAAAGAACAAGAATATTGTATTAAATACGACAATTGTCTCGACTGAACAAGGATAAAAAATTCAACCCTCTCTGTTCTCTTAACATCACGTATTATTTTATTAGTACTGATTAAATAGAATAATATGATTATTATGAGTTTCCCGGTAAATTATACAACAATATTACATTTTGATTTTTTTCCTACACACTACCGATTAATCAAGAATAAATAATTTTCATACGTCCGTCTGTCCTCGAGTTTTGAAAATTATTTCACATTACAGATTGTACAAGTGCAATTATCTTAATGTCTTCACTGTTGGCTGCATATGCCACGTATCTGTGCACGCCATGATTTATCTAAAACTTACAAAATGCCCACGCATAAGAACGAATGTCATCAAAACCCAAGGTTCGTGCATTTCCTTTGTCGACGCAGACAATTGACAATTGTGGATAATAATGAAACAGTCGCAATGAGTTATTCACTTCAGACCAGTTTGCTTGGATTTGCTTAATATCATTAACGCAGATGATGCATATGCATAAACAAACAAACAAACAAAAACTGTACACACATACGCACAATGCGTAATAATGTTCAGTTTGATGATTTAATACTTTCAAAAGATGTTTAAATTGTCCATTTATTTTTCTTAGCTAATTAACGGATTGCAAGACGTTTTCGAACTCGTTAACTCATTTCAGATAGAAAAAACACGAAAAGGGAAAATCATTATCCGTCACTGAAAATTCCAATAGATATTAGGGCCTTACAAACATTTGGTGCTATTTGATTGAAACGTATTACATCGCTAAAATAGAATCGCCACGTTCACTTCGGGATACGGCATTATATTTGTTTTTCGGCTAAATAAAATACACTTCTTCTCTGAAAACATTATTATAACTATTTTTTATTTATAATAAATGATTTGCCTTGCTTTCGAAATAAAAGGTCGTAAAACAATAATAGTTACATGACATAAATAATAATAATAGTGATTAAAATAATTTAAATCTAAATCGGTGAAAAAATAACTTGATTTCGGTGAAGAGCGAATCATCAGTGGTGGAAAGTAGCGAATTGCGATTCTATACCTACTGTTAGCGCATGTTTTTCTTTAGAGATAAAAGTGGGTAAACGTAGTTTAAAAAATTGAAATTGTCAATGATGTATAATATATATTATATATTACGGTAAAATCTAGGGTTCAGTGGTAAATCCCAAGTTTCGCCGGTTTCTGTCGGTAAATCTCCGTATTCGGACTTTAACCGATTGATTTTGGTAAAACCTAGAATACACAAAATAGTTTGATCAAATCCCGAATAATTTTAGTAGTTTGGACTTTTACAAACGAGATTTGGAAAATCTTAGAAACAATAAGTGTTAGTAAAAGTCCAAAATTGTGTGAAATTTTCTCTCTTGCAAAAATCGAAATGGTGATAAAAACACTTAATAAGGTGTGAATGTTTTAAAAAATTTAATATAAATCGATGTATGTGTCGATCCAAAAATATATTGTGCAACTCGAGATGCCATAATAGCCAAGTCTGTACAATTAAATAATACTGTTATAATAAAAACATACTTGTTTTACCATAATTTTACAGTAATTACAATAGTAAATATTTTTAATAATAATAAAAATGTATTACTATATTCAAAATAACACAAGTCTAAATAAGCATAATCTGTAAAAATAATAAAAATTGTCACAATATATTTGTCATGATTGAAATTACCAAACTATTTTGCGTATCCTAGGTTTTACGGAAATTAATCGGTAAAAGTCCGAAATTCGGACATTAACTGACAGCAGTCGGTGAAATCTAGGATTTACCTGTATTCGTACTTTTACCGTAACATATATATATATATATATATATATATATATATAATTTAATAAACTGTAGTTTACTGATTTTACTGTAACTGTTGTTAAAAAAAATGTATTTAATTTCCATAATTAAATAAAAATTATTCCAGATAAAAAATTGTTCATCCACATTATAATAAATTCATATTATACGTCAGTCAATCATTTGATTTTTAGTTCATAGAAATACAAATTAGCATACAGCCAACATTTTATACCTAGGGTATTTGTTTTAATCCGAAATATATTCCATTCATTATTATGAAATACAAATAAAATACCCAAATTGGACGTGAAAACCAGCCGTTTTAATAAAAATAATAATTTATTGTTTTACCATTCGACCTAATCGTAAACATTGACTCGGACTCCTTTACCGTAAAATTTTAACGCGAATTAAAAATGTATCATACAAAATGAAATAAGACCAGTAACCATCCATTTCAATGAAAGACTGAAATGGTGCAGTTACTAAGTAAAAACGAATGTTTGTATCACGTTTCAAATAAATGTAAATGAAACAGCTGTAGTTTTATACATTTTAATAGATGTGCTTAAAAGTTTTCATGCAGGCCCAAGACAATAAATAATACTATTAAATAATTTTTAACTAAAATAAGGATCATATGTTTAGTCAAGTAGCTTAAAGTGATTATTTCCACGTAGTAAACCTTCCTAACAGCAGCACAATGCATTAAAAATAATTACTTCTTACCACTGAAACCACTGAATAGGTATACTGTTATGTACAAATATTTTCGTGAAATTATTTTGGACTGATACTTATACATCTTTAGGTAAATTGTAAATATTTATACATTTAAACTTTAAATTTTAAAGCATTATTATAGAGCTTGTTAAAGATCTGAAAACCAAAATGTAAAACCAATGTGAAATTAAACGACTAAAACATTAATGATGTTTCGTTTCCGTACGGTTATGTCTAACTGAAGACGATGATCTTTTCTACCCAAAAGGATCACGTTTCACGATGTTCAATATCCTATTATAAATAACTTAAAAGCATTAAAAATTGAAAAAGCTGTAACAAATAATTTTATTCAGATGAAACCAACGTTATATGAGCTTTATTCCTATGTTATGCATTATACATTATTGGTGGTATTACAGCAGTATACCTGCCATCGAATTTAATAGTGGTACAGAATTTGCAAAGATTTTGAGTACGAAATATTAGCTTTCAATCAATATCAATAAGCTTTTTATAATAAATATTTTAACATCTTGGTCTAAAAAAAACTGCGTAAAAGCAGATGTTAATACTATCATCAAATATTTTTTAAATAAAAAAAAATGCATAAAACACCGGAAATTATAAATACTAAACATACATGATTCTCTTATATTGTTTTCCATATTATTGATATTTATTGTAATATAATTTAGCTAATAATATTTTATGAAAAAATGATCGCAATATTCTTTGGTAATTTTTAAAAAATGAACTTATGTATTTTGTATGTATTTATAATACACACATTAGTGAACAACTTAATTTGAATAATGTTATAGGAAAAAATACATAATTTCGCTAAAATTTTTTTTTTTTTTTTTTGAATCTTGGAGGAGATAAAATAGCAAATCAAAAATTATGTATTAATAAGCTTTTTGAGCTAGTAAGAACAAATTATTTTTTTCAAAATGCTTTGATCATTAAATACCTGAATGCGCTATTTACAAAGGATAATTATGTGCTTAATAGCGTGTACTAAGGTTTCATACAAGAACCTAAATGGTTGAACTGCAGATGTTTAAGAAAAAACTTCAAAGAGTTCCTCTTAATCCCGGGATCGACACAGAATAATAACTTGGAAAAACCCGGTGTAGGTATCTAAAGATTCTAAACTGACAAACATTATACAGCATTTTTTCCAGGGAAAATTATGGAAATTGTTGACATCAATAAAATGGATAAATATATTTATCGTATATCATATGATATTGTAAGTTGTACAATAAGTCTGCAGAACGGTAAATAATCATAGTACGTTCGGTTATAGAAACAAATACAATAAATTACCCACATGATTTAAACCACTCGAAAAGTGAATTGGCCGAGCGAGTAATGTCACCATAACCAATAGACTTTGTTGCCAAGGAGACTGTTTTTGCAATCGTTAATACGATACCACCCGGTCATTCCACGGAGGGATAAACAAGGAAAAAACAATAGTAGATGAGGATGACAAGATTAAAGTTTCTAAGAATTAATTTCAAAAAACCCAGTCGGGAAGGCAAAAATTTCAACTTCGAATATTAACGTTATTATACTTACGTTACAAAAATAACAAAAACATATTGTACTTATAATTTATATACTAAGTACTACTATTGTATACTAATTTAAAACATAAAAAGTATTTAGTCATACCGTGAAAACTAAGTTGACATGAAATTTTAATCCGATGACTCTGATCTAAATCCTAACATGATTTATTCGTCACGTTTTTGTTTCATATAATAAACCTAATAATAAAATCGTTTAAAATCCGTGAATAAAAGTACAGTTATTCATCATGATTAATAGACTTTCGACTTTCGAAATGTTCAAATAATAAATTTCGGTGAAAATATTACAATTGAACCACATACTAGTGTCTTTGTTATTATTATTTAAGCAATCATCGTATTCAGGTGATTCTAATCGTTTGATTTTTCCCCCTATCACCCAGAAAAGATTTTTTGCTTGTAAATTATTTCTGAAATGTTCTTAACTGTTTGCCGATATATTTTTACGAATCTTCGTAAAAGTAGCTAATATAAAAACTCGTTATATCCACGACATGAAAAAATACCAAGAACTCGTTAGTGAGCCAAAGTATGCGTAGCACGTCAATCTTCCTGTCGATATTTTGGATTGCATTCATATACATACATGCATATGTTGTGCGAATGATATTCTAATCCGTTCGAATTATTAAACAATATTTTTAAGTGGACGAATCCCGAAAGGATTGCGAGATAAGAGTTAAAAAAGAGTTCTTTGACACCTGCCCAAAATAATTAGTTTACGGAACGCTTAGCGCATAACCGTCCTGATAAGATGGATATAGCGGCCGCGCCAAGTAATTAGCAAAAGTCGCGAATCCTATGTATAATAGGGACAAAAAAAAAAAAAAAAAACGAGAACGGATCTGATTTAATTTGCCTACGTTTATCATGTGTACGCAACAAGGTACTCACTGGTCGTCTTGGGATCCGATCCGAACAAACACGTTGCAAAACTCGCCTATTTATATCATTATTATTTTAAGCGTTGTCTCTTAACGCTCAGTCGGATGGACAGGTGTGCGTGCGTGGCGCGCAACACGAACAAATAAATTGTAATAACGTCTGTACTTGAGTATTTTATATTTTTATTTCATTTTCATTGTCTTTGTGTTTTCCACTTTTAAACAATAATTGTCACCGTGTCGCCGTGTCGAGAAACCGACGATTTTCGCCGCCTGACGACGATTGAGGAGTCGCTTGCCGCGAGCTAGCCGAACGTCGACAAAAATCACATAATTACCGACTTGTCACTTTTTCCATCCATAATTCACACGTCAAGTTTATATTACACAGGATGTTTCGTAATAACGGTGGTACCTATTTGTCTATCGCCGTATTTCTCCGTACGCGACGTTTACCGCCATTTTATGGTGTAAATATCAGAGCAACGTAAGAAAATCGCGATTCCGCTGCCTCGCAACTTAACTCTAGCACAATCTAGTCTACACTTTATCACTGCGACAACTAGAGTAATGTATTATAATAAATAATTATTGTGCTGTGTGATTCGAATCAAAGTCGACCTCACGGTAGACATATAAGGTGCCGCCCAAACCGAAGATGCCTGTACCAGCATAACTTTTAAGCCTGCAGGTCTAACAATAATCATATTATGATATGGTGTTTTGGGTATATTCTTCAGAGAAGTGCACACTATGTAGATACGTCGCTATATTTTACGATCGATAAAACATTATCGTTGTATTCAGAAACAATATAAATAATAGCGCCGTTAAACTTTAATAATAATTGTAACGTATTAGTTGAAAACTGTCGACCGATCTGATTTATGTATGCATTATAATTACGAGTACGGAACCCGAAAATAATACCCTTAAACCATTTACTCATTAACGAACGCGTCCGCGGTGGTGCGCCACGGCATCATTTTAAGAACCGTAGTGCCTAATGTGCCGGAATTGTCACTGCGAAAACGATGGAAAAAATTATCACATTTTCACGGCGAACCGCTTTTTGTAAATATTAATTCATCTAGACTAGACGATGAACAATTAAAGTAAAACTTACTTTTAACTTTTAAGAGTACTGCACTACATGGTTTTATTTTGAGTTGGATCGTGGTTGGGCGGCTAGACTGCAATTCCATTACCATATATAATAATATTATGTCTGGACGTCTGGATACTTTTTTTTTTTTTGCATACTTTGATTGCATACAATAACATAATGATAAACTTTTGCAAATCTACGGTCAGAAATGCAATCGTTTATTAAATTAGAATTATTGTTTGTTCGTTATGATTCTATTCTTGGTTGAATAATATTATGTAGACTATCGTAATTTGTCCATAGCAGTTATTGTGTCATTATAATAGGTTTACAGGATGTATAGAAAACAATTTGTTTTTATTTTGTTCAATATTATAAATACGATTAGCTGCACTCTATGAAAATAATCAGAAACCCTATTATTTAACGAAGAATAGGAATATTTAATAAATGTGAGGGGAGGTAATTTTATCAATATTTTGGACTCTCGATGAATAAAACGTTGGTCACACAATCATTGATCATCAGTAGAGACCGGATTTATATGCAAATGCATGATTGGTATTGGAATAAGCTTTTTGAAATCTCATGAGCATAGTCCCCGATTTAGATCATTCTTATCGCTATAACGCTATAACGCTAATTTTATTTTGCATATTTTGCATATTTCAACGTTTTTACCTAATAAATGCATGTTGAATGCATATTTGTAGTTGTAAAGTGCATATTATTATTTATAACACATATATTCGTTTTTCGTCGTATTTTCACGTTCACAACCATATAATATCGATAAAATTGCGACCGGTCGAGGATAAGAAATCGGGTTGCCGAAGGATCAATTCCCTCAAGTTAATGAATTCATTTGTAACAACAAAAAAGTTTTTTTAAAAGCTTCATTGCATATGATACTTTTTTGAAATATAGCCCCTAATCTCGCACTTCCACCACAACCTATATTAACGACTTGGGGGTGCTTGGCTAAATGCAGCTTTTTTTTATTGTGACAACTTACTAATTTTACATAATACATTTACATATTAATACATTTTAAGTGCATATTTAAGTACATATTTAAAAATAATTACATATTTTATAGCATATTACAGCATTTTTAATCAACGTTTCTAAATAGTAGTAGTGACAATGATAAAATATACCATTTATGTCTTATTATAACCAATAAATAATAACATAATCATCTGTGTATCCGTCATCCATAATCTTTAACCAAAGATTATAATAACAAAGTTGTATATGATATAATGCACTTTATCTATAATTTGTCAATGAAAAAAAAAAAACTATTGAACTATAAAAAAATGTTTAAAATGAAAATATATAAACATTTTAATATTTTTCTATTTTAAAAATAAATATAAAAAGCTCATGACTCCTAGTTGGGGTGAGTTGTAGGGATGGATGAATGATATTGCTATATTGGTCTTTAAAATTTAAGTCATTGTACTATTGCTTTAAAAAAAAGTATTCTATGTTAAAGAGGTCAGGTAGATCAATTTTTATATATTCATGATATCGTAAAAACCCACATTTCAATAAGGTAGATTTTTACTTTTTATCGGAAATTTCAACAGTTTATATACAAAAAAAAATTTATTAAAATATTTGTTAAATTATAAAATGCTAAAAAAAATAACATATAATAGTATCCAGTAAATGTTTCGAGTCACTACGACAGCAAAAATAACAATAAAATTACTAATATTGTACTTTAATTTTTGCAAATTTTACACTGCTTTTCTTCAATTTATTCGGAAACTATTGGAAAATTCAAAAATGACCTATTCAACTAGACGAGATCAGAAAAGTTCGTACATACCGAAGCCATCATTTTGGTAAAAATAGTGTACACAGTATGATTAAATCAATCACTCATTTCACTTTGAATCTAATATTTATAATTTGAAGTAAAATGTTTAATTTTATGACTTATTATTGACGAGGGGGATCATTTGCGATATTTTGAATTTCGAAACCATCCCTTTCCTTGAATGAGTTTATAAGCTACGCCCCTGTATTTAGTAAAAATTTGAGAAACCATTTTCGTCAATATTAAAATATATTGTACTCATATATTATAGTCTACATTTTAATACGAGTTACTCGAGTAAAATAATGCCAGCTTTTTCTAAAAGTGAGTTAGCTCCGAGCTACTATACATGTATTATTATTATTATTATTATTATTATTATTATTATTATTATTATTATTATTACAGAGCAAAACAGCTTCACGGCGCGTATTATATTACTCATTTCGGTCTTCTTTTTACTAAATATAATATTATTCACAGTGTCTCATCGATAACACTCCAGTGTTAATTTTTAATGAACCCAAACTCGGCATTGTTTTAACCCGAGCTCAAAGCGTTTAAATTAATTTATGTACACACCATTTTATTAAACTTAAAAAATATAAAATATTTGCTTCATGCAAATTTAATACACGTGACAATAATGTCGCAATGAAGCAAATGTATGAAATAATAATATATTTCACTGGTAATTATTTATGTTTTTATTTTGCTCGAAAAAATAAATAAATTAATATAATAAGAATACTTTCTCACAATTGAAAGCAAAAATACATGACGAAATTAACTTTCTCTCTCTCTTTACCTCTCTCTATTCTCACAGATTTTAAGATTCGATAAAAACACGAATAGAACTTTAAATCTCAAAAACGAAAATTAAGTATAATTATAGGAAATTCGTATTCTTTTGTATTTATTTTGAATGCATGGAATTCCGTAAAATTGATATTTTTATCAATCATTTTAAAAAGTTACAATTGTAGACGGTAGTAAATGTAATGTATGTTCTACAACATGTTTTTTTCACATTCAAATAACTTTATAAAAAGTAATTTACTAGTCTTTGTAAAATAAAAATAAAATATACGAACATCCATTTAAATATACTAAACAAAATCTGATAACGTGTACAAAAATTCGATCTTATTAGAAAAGTCGGCAGGTAAAAAGTTTATATCATTTGTTACGGTACCTATATTATGGCTTATGGAAGGATTTAGTATATCAAACTGCAAATGTAACGTAAAATAGCGAATAGGCATGATTAAATCATTTCGAATACGGATTATACGCGGAAAATACACAACTGTTAGTAGTAAAACTTTGTAAGACTCGGGGAAACTAACTCTAAATCCGAAAATACTGACGCACGTCTGTTCGCAGCGTATTATTAGTTATAAGCGACAATATCGCTACCGACTAAGCAACAACTGAACAACCTAGTATATATGTTCACTCTCGTCCGGAAATTCTCGACCGCGATACCGATAGCAAGCTTTTCGTGACAAACCGCTGCGATAGGAAGCAGCTTCCTAATTAAACACGCGGCATATGGTAATTGAAAATCGATTTGAAATCAAGATGATACGGAAGTCGTTGATAAGAAGTTAGCGTTCAGCCGCGCGTACAGAGTCGGTATAACCGGGTTGAGAACGTCATCAGCAGTATTCACAAGTTTTCGGTGACGATTTTGCAGTTGTACGTACTGCGTACAACGTCGTACATAGGTATATCGGAGGAAATGCGATAATATACTGTCCGAAATTCCGAGACAATTGATCGGAAAACGATGTCGCGTCGTCCACTCATTTTAATGAAATCGTTTAACCGTAATACGATGCCGTAGAAACGACTATTTTATAAGCACAGGTGATGTTCTCCTAGGTCTCGATCGCACACAATTATCCCGCGCAATAACCTCTCCGCAGTTCCGTAACCAATTTCCGTTGGAAAGCACTGTATATATATATATATATATATATATGTATGTACGCGGGTGCATCATTATTTTTACGAGTAATTTTTCCACCCTGCAGCATTATTCCGACTATTATATTATGTGTGTATATGTGTGTGTGTGTGTGTGTGTGTGTGTGTGTATGTGTGTGTGTGTGTGTGTGTACATCTTTACAACGCCGTAGACTTAGGGCGTTGGGCACTTCTTCGTGGTTAATGACCTGCAAGATATCGGCGTACACGACCTGCAGTTCAACTCGTTTCCCCTTTATTTTTATCCCTATCGCTGTGTTTTACCCAGCAATACCCGGCCTCGACGACAACGTCGTATAGACATACGTATACCGTACGCGAGCCTATATAAGACGTATCGTCGAGGTCTGGAAAAAAGGCATTCAATCGCTGTGCGTTATTTTTTATTTTCTGCAGTTATATGCGCGCGTTGACGTACGATTATCATACAAATGCGCCACGCAGATAATACACACGCGTACCTGCTGTAATAATAGCCGTGCTGCTGTAGATAATAATATATAATGCACGAAATTTGTACACGTCATTATACTATTATAAATAACATATAATATCATCACGCTCGGACAAAACATTTTTTTTTTTTATCTCGAATCAGTATACGTAATATTATCAAAGTGTACGACACGCGAAATCGTGTTCGCGTTAGAGCGGTAAACGTGCGCGTGTGCGAGCGAAACTTTTGCGCGCCGCACCGTATCGATTTCGCGCGATATAATCTCGCCCCTGAAGAGACGCGTATAGTACGTGTGTTTGTGTGTGCTATATATTTATATACTTTATATACACATACTTTGTATACATATATTCGCCCCGGTACATGGTATGCACGTGTTCATTGAAATGTACGAATACAATTTTATCGGTCCATGTTCGTGTATATTATGATATATTTTCCACTGTAATGTAAACAAGCCTTAAGAATGAGAAGACGTTACCGCAGCCACCCCTCTTTATACAATATATATATACATATTTCCCTTTCTCATTATCTCTCTCGCCATATTATCTTCCTCGCAATCTATCTTTCTCCCTCTCTATCTTTTTCTACTATTTCATTTTTCTTCCATTTCTCTCTATTCCCAGCCCATCATCTTATACTAATAACATATACGAGAGCTGCCTTGGAAAATAAAGCAACGCGCACCAATGAATATTCTCCTTGGGGTCGTCGCGATTAAATGGTTACGAGTTAAAAACGATGTTTAAACATCGCAATGTTAGCAAAAACTGTTTTTTTTTTCAGTATTATTCCTAGTATATTCTAAACAGTACAGCAACATATCTTTCAGCACTATCAGATCTCATTCCTAATTAATAGTTTTTACTGACGAACGTATGATAAGTACCTTTTAAAACCAATTTTATCAAGTATAAATTAAATCTCTGGCCAATGTAGATTTTAACTTTGGGCTAACATGTTTGTTATAACACGTCAGAAATTCGTTAAATTTGTTAAATTTATTTCTAAAGTAAAACATTAAAATTTCAATATTACGTCCAATTAAGAATATTACGTAACTATTATTTTGTCGCAATTAATAAATGGTAATAAGCTTAACTTCTCCTATAATGTGTAATTCTGGGTGTACTTCAGTTTGTATAATCTTTTATTTTTTAATGGTGTTCACAACCATAAGTATGCATGAAGCTTAGTAAACTTGCATCTTGATATTTTTTGTTGAGTAGAAGAAAATATTGATTCCTACTTAACTTGAAATGTTAAAACGAATCAATAGTTCATAAAATAAGAGTGTTAAGACACAGTTGCAATTAATTAATACAAATTATTTCAAACTGTTGCAAAATCATCTACTAGACACTAGAGGAATGATTTCTGGACTCTGAAAAAATACAATAGATTAAATCAAATCGTTGATGGTGCTGATCTGTATGTAAATATGGGGAAAAAATCACAGTAAGTATTGATAATTTACTTTAAATATAAATATACGAATTAAACTGAATAGGAAGAACCCACATCCATTAAGATTTCACTGGTCAATACTTATTATACTTACCAATAATAAAATTATAATCAATTTATATCACATACCAATAAATAACTTATTTATTAAATCTAACATAATATTATTACAATATTATGACTTATAAGTGAACGAATAATTTATAGTGTTATTATTTTTGTTTTGGTACAAATGAGGAGTACCCACCCAAATTGTTGGACATGTAACCGATTTTCATACTTCTGATGGTACAATCCAAGTCACAGCTTAAAATCGGTTTTTACTATTTTTTCTGATGTACGAATTAAGATTTTTGACACTCGAATAACCGTTGTAACCATACAATAATCATAATAATAATAATAATAATCATATATTCACTCGTCGCGATCGAGTTTAATTGGCCGAAAACACGCAAACGGTTCCACACTCGTGTATTCATTAGTTTAACAACGCTTATCGTCTTTTCACCAGTGTGAACCGTAAAATAAATAGCAAATCTATTATTGCACGCCTAACCACATAATATTTTGAAACCCGATCCCCGAGAATTATTTACGAACGGATAGCGATGTTAATATATACTCTTTTTTTTCCCAAATTATTGACAAATTAATAATTATATAGATGTACATGTGATCTATAACTATTATATTTTTAATGGTTAGCTTCAACGTTGGTAATCAACGATTTTCAAATCCAATTGTTAAGCAGTTCATATCCCAAACACTGGAAAACTATATGGAATTTAAAACGTCAGGGAATCTTGTTACGTACAATACTGTATAGGTAACTAATATTATTAACTGAAGGTCATAGCTGCGTATACGAGGCATCTTCTCCTTTCATATTCTTTCGCTTTACGGACCATTTATTCACTTATTTTCATCTAAATGTAGAATACACCTATTGTGCGTCTGATATCGATTATTAAAAAGAACCCAAATGTGCGGTGAAATTATATGCTAGACATAAAGTATATACCCAAAATGCTATTTCCTGTTCACTGTTGTTGAAATGTTTACATGGATGAGTAGCCAATAATATTATTCGTTTAAAATAGCATTGCAAATTACTCTTATCTGTTTTTACTGAAATTCGTTGGCATTAGATTTTTAAATCCGCAGAGAAGCCACTCTGGCATTTTCAAAATCCTCTGCAGAATCGTTTGCGATTCAATACATTTTAAAACAGTATAATATGGCCATATAGGCTATAAAACGTACAATATGATACAATTTATTCAAACCATTGACCTACATATTTTGAACGCCAAAAAGTGATGTCAAAACTTTCTTTTTTTTTCATATGAAACAATAAATTAATACATAATATCAAAGCAACGTAAGTGGGATGATCAGTAAGAATTATTAAAGCGAAATAACTTATTTTATACGTCAGCAACCTCGACTTTGATTCCATTTTATGTGTTTAAAAATATTATTTCATTGTTTTGAATATTTTGAGTATCTCATTAATTATTAATATATAAATATTATACTGTTATAATATATGATATACGATTTATTTCGGTATGCTCAGGAGTCAGTTCAGGACCATAATTAAATATGGTTAGTGGCAGATTTCGAGTGAATTTAGATAAAAGACAAGTTTCATTCACAATACAAAAGTAGTTTTATGCAAATATGGCAGTATGTAAACGTAGGTACGTGAGTAGTTACCCTAAAATATTCCTGCTCTTACGAAATTATTAATTAATTTGCAGCGTCTTTTTCCGACCAATAATTCGAAGTTAAACTAATGTAAATGTTTGCGTTTTTAATAGACTTCGACGATTTATTTTACAACGTCACACTACAATGATAAATATTACTTTGTTAAATTACACGTTTCGGGCTATAATTCATTTATATTGTCCACGGGGTATAAAAGAAAAGCTCAAATCAAAATTAACACAGAACAAACACGGTCGTGACGCGATATTTATTTATTACATTAAAATCTTACGAACCCCTCTATATATATATATAGTATGTATTATACGGAACCGCAACATAATCATAATGGTCGAAGCTAAATCTTTTACGATTTCTTAGCTGCAGTATACGCGATAGTATATTGCTATTAACGACGAAAAAATAAAAACAAAACAAAATAGTATGTCTTTTGCAACTGAAAACGTCACAAATTATCTGTATATTGGAAATACGAAAATGATTCAACAAATTTGTACTGTCTACGAAAGAGTCTATACTCAACGCGTTGGGTATTATTATCATTATTATTTTGTTTTTTATAATAATTATTATTATTATTATTTTACATTTCTTTTTATTTATGTAACTATATTAATTAATATAGTTACATATAGTATAATTACACTACGCAGATAAATTATTTAGAATTAACATTTAAGAAATAATATTATTAAAAACTGTATTACTGCAGACCTAACGGTTTTAATAGATTTAGCTGCTAAATATATTTGGAAAAATTACCACTCCACACAATGTAAAAAATTAATTAAATTAACTGAAAAATCGTGATGTAAAAATTTAATAATTGAAATTTCATGGAAAAAAATTTTTTTTTCGACAGATTAGTGAACTAATTTAACAATTCCATCCTCTCTTCCCTGTCCTATTCCACCAGGCTAAATTGATTCCAACAGTTTATTTCAGTTTAAACTCATAAAAATTGATTATGATTATTATTACAAACCTTTATAATAAAAATTATTCTGATATTACTTAGTTTTTGGTTTTATAAATTCTTCCCACCAAAAAGTGTATATTTAAAATACTATTATTCAGTTAAAAGCCAATTAATTCTGAATAAAAATTTTTGTGAGCACCAACTTACGTTTATTAAATTTATTAACTTGCAACAAAAAATCAAATAACAATAGAAAAAGGACTTGTATGTTTAGAAACAATACATAATTAGGTTATTCAGTATTCTTTAGAAGAAAATTATGATCCCGCGTCAGTCAGTAGCAACAACGTTTATAATCATCGAAATAAAGTGGTTATAGTTACTGTAAATCAACGAAACAAATCTAACAGTAAATATACCGAAAAAACAGAACCTATATTGTTTTACCCTCGATATTACAATGCATAATACTGTTAATACTGCAGGCCAATACTATAGTTTATCAAATAAATGAAACATTAGTCCTTAAATTATATAAATACTAATAAATATTTGTGGATTTGTAGAAATAAACATGTGATATTATAATGTCATGACATTAATACTTGGTGATCAAATCAAAGGTAATTTGTACGTAAAGAAACTTAAAATGTATGTAAAAAGTAAACGCCTTGTAAAAAGTTTTATTCTCTATTAAGATAATATGCATGTTTGTTAATCTAACTAATAAAAATTACGGAGAAATTAAACTTAAATTAATAATAATCGACAATATTATTGTTATTAATATTAGTACGAGTAGGTATGCTGTGTTTCAAATATCAAAAGTTTTTAACTCTCAAATAATCGTTTTGAATAAACTTATGTTAGTTTAATAAATTTAATACAATTATTGTATCTTGAGCACTTGCAAAAGCGAAAATAATTATAACTCAATACCATATGCAACGTGTGCATGAGTTTTTATTTTCATACCTAATACTACGTATAGTTAATTTTTTTATATAATAGGTAATATTAGCATGTAAACATATTACATACTATATTAACAGAATAAATATTGGTATAATATTAGAAAAGTCAATAGTACAACCACCGACAAAGATCAGTTATAACAAATCCTACAGACCTACGTTGATGATTTATTCGAATTATAAATAATAATATATGATCATGAGTATTATGTTATTCAAGCAAACATTATAAAATGTAGATTGATGTCTCGTGACATAAGGTTAGTTATATTGTATTTTGATCATAATATTGGAATAACTGTTGTAGGTTACGTTGTGTCTTTAATACAATTATTAAAGATAAAAATATCGATTTTAAATTACATAGAATCCGTACACATCATTATACGTAGCCAGTGAACCAATGTCGAATACAAAAGACTTATAAATATATCATGTACATCAATTTGCATTGGATTCAAAGAAAATGCCAGAAACAAGAATACGCAAAAATATTTATGGCGTATCTTTTTAAACTGTACTTTTATTAAAAATGCATATCCTTACATATTATATGGATGTATATTGTATGTTTATGTCATAGTTCAGTAATAAGGGTTCACCTTCGCTAATGCTTTTATTCAGCTAACAAAAAGTAATACTGTTTATTTATTTTGTACCGTTCAAAGCCTTTGATTCTATCATATTATTGATATACTTACTTAAATTTAATAATAGTGCTACTTAGTAATTTATCTACTATTTATTTATGTATTCTATATAAGATATTTTCTTAAATCATAATTTGTGTTAAAATATATTACTCACTTTTAAGTCTTATCCTACTCCGCTACAATATAAATATCAATTCTCTAGTCAAAATTGACTTGAACTAAATTAATCTGATTATCTTATACCTAATGATTATTTGATGAAATTAATCATGTAGGTCAAGTATTTATTGTTTTTTTTTTCTGTTTTTATCTAGTAGCTCACCATATAAATTCTATGGCTTACTATTATATTACAATGTCATTTCATTCTTATTCGTCCTGTCTAAGCTTGAATTAAAACTAAAACGTGCTTAAAATATGTTTTAGTTTATAATTTATTAACATCGTAACAATTTAAAATCGTCCATTTCTAATATTATACTCTTTTGATGTTTTTCATTTATTTATTTTTCTTATTTTTGAGATTATTAATTTTTACTCAAGTTTTTTAGTCTACATACAGTCTTAAATCTTCACATTGTTCCATCAAATACCCGTCGTCATTACCTCAAAGAAACAATGTTTGCTATATATGTATTGGACATTTTATTATTTTGTAACTCATATTTTTAATATATTTTGCAAAGCAGGGTTATTATTTTCATAGTTGTGGACGTTTATCAAAAAAAATATTATATAAATACAATTTCCTGAGTAAAATATAAAGTTTTCGATGTGTATTTAAATCTATGAAGTATTTAAAATATTAATAAAACATTATTTCATTATACTATTAATTATCAATGATATTATTTGCAAGTGATTATAGTTTCGTCTTAGATTCAATTGGCCAGTATAATATGGTAAATAGTGTATATAATTTAAAACACACAATAATAAGTACAAATAATTGCAGTTTCTTAGTTTAAATTAATTAGAAATATAAACTAAAAAAGTTATCCATATAATATTAAATATAATACCTGTATGGTATAAGAAAAATAGCAAATAAAATACAAAGTGCATTCATGGGTTTTATATTATTATTATTATTATTATTACTATTATTATTATATATAATAATTCCTATACTGACACTAGTGATATTAAGACCATAACAATAATGTTCTCTACAGTTATTTAGTTAGTATGTTTCGAGGTCCATCGATGTCTTTCTAGCCTTCTAGGTACTGCTCTCTTTTAGGTCCTCCATTCCAACTCAAACTTCATGCTTAATGAGCAACAAAGGCGATTGATGTCTTCCGCCAATGTGTACTTACCTTATACCTTATCTATCCTTAACTATATGTCTACAGCTTAACGTTAATTTTTATTGTATGTATTTTTTTTTTTTTGTTACTCGTTACCTATATAATGTACACTTGTCACTTATACATGACGTATTTAAGGGTTCATCGTGAATGCCCGTATACAGTGGTGTATTTTTTTTTAAGGGGGCGGATTTCGATCCCCCTCCCCCAGAACAACAAAAAAGGTTAGGTTTGTAGGTACAGTACATTAATTTAAATATATAAATATATATATTAACTTGACTATTGTTAGACCCCCTCCTCACCAAAAATTCGAAAATACGCCAATGCCTGTGTATATTCAATAAATAAATGAAGTAAAACTCTAACCTAACTCCGCAGTTACTTTCCGTAATTTTCGTATTGTATATTATATAATACATAAGTGCAATCCCCTTGAACTGAAGAACACAAAACACGGTACATTTTTATTACCTACGGATCACATGGGAAAGTCATAGCTTCTTTCAGAGTTTTAAATTTTTGAGAGAAAAAAAAAGAAACTTTTCAACATCCCACAACCCGTGCTTTTTATTACGTAGGTATGTGTACCTAACAATAAGCGTGTAAATGTTATTATAATTAATTAGTCGTGATTCAGCGGCGTGGAAAATAATGATAAATTGTTTGAATAATAATGCGCAATATCGCAGTCGCAATCGCTAACGCGCTAATTAATTATTATTAAAACGGACACAATATTGTCCCATAAATTCTTTGAAAAACCGCGAAAGAGCAATAAAATCCGTTATCGCAGTGCGGTCCATGTGCGCGGGGAGTATAATGCCGCTGTTGAATCTGAACGCCGCGTAGGTATAATAATAATTAACAATATTGTACAATATTATAATACTTAGTTAAACTTACTTGTCGAAACTACATATGTGTGTGTTTACCGACTTCCCGGGTCCCAAACAGCTAGACACAAACGATTAAAAACAAAAGCGATGTATTAATGTAATACAATATGTACATAATATAATATTATTGTTATTATTATTATTATTATTATTATTATTATTATTATTACGTATTTAGTTAAGTGCGTCGTAATCTGCGATTTGAATGGCGTTTCGTTATTAAACACAGTCTTCTTACTCGGATACGATGCAATTATTGAACACAAATATTAGCGCCAACGCCAATTAATACTATTAAATACTGTTTAAAATTAATACTTTATCAAACTCTCCCGTGTACTCCTTCCAAATGCTGCAGCGAAACATATTAATCTCGCATTTAAAACGTTGCATTGTTGATGAATATATCCATAAATAGAAAAATAAAAATAATGTTTGTCAAACTTTCACAATAACTCAAGATGGTATCACGTATTGTTTTTTCTTACTATAAAATCGAACTCCTGAAAACTTTTAAATGTGTTTTCGTACCTTATCGATTCGTTTTTCTATAGTTTATAACATGTGAGCTCAAAACGAAAGTAAATATTATTTTTGTTAAATTCGACATTGAACATTCATATAATGTTATAGACTTATAGTATAAATTATCATCGATAAGTATACAATTTTATGATATTATTTATAAATAATAAAGAAAACACGTTTACAAATCCTATATACTGACCAAACAAATAATTAATAATGATCGTACGGGATAAAAAGTTTTAAAAGTTGTAAATATTGTAACGTGGTGGTACTCATACAGACTATTTACGGGCAATATAAGGATGATATATGATTGATGGTTACAATTTTTATAGATGAAACGATTATAAAGGGAAAATTACGATGAAAAAAATCGTAAATTTAACTAAGTACTATGTACTTTGTCACATTTTTAAAGAAATGCAATTTGTAGATTACAGTTTTGACGAGTACCTACCCACAACTGAAATATATATTTAATTGTGATTTGATTAGACCAACTATTTCTGCCTTTAAAGAATTGGATATTAAACCCTATCACGGTTTCAAAACTATATAAGAAACCAACCGATTTCGAGTTCATAATGTAGATTTTATTCCATAATCTATTATGAAAAATAAATAAATTAAACAAATGTGATCAAGTATAATAATTTTTCATCGAATCACTTACTACGATTCTACGAAACCTTGAAAGGTAACATTAGTTGGGTATCACTAGTTAACATCTTAAAATAAATTGATTGACTGTCTACATGGGTGACTTATTGCAGCATAATGCATTATTTAGTATGATACGTGATATTAAGCCGATTAAATGAACTTAGATTTAAATTTGGAAAGTTAACCGATGTATTGTTATTACTTATTAGTATATTACACAAAACTTATATTTAGTATATAATAAGTAGCATAAGTCTTGTATAGGCGTGCGTGATATAATATAGGTATAAACATAAATATATATGCTGTGTAATAAATTAATTAATAACTAATTAACCTTAGCGGATTCGAAAAGTTTGAACATAAAATTTTTTTTTAGCGCTTTTGCCGGTAATACGTTTGCCACTTACGTTAGCATACCGATACCATGCACTTAATCGTATATAATTATATAAATATACATATGTACGTCACATAGAGAATATTTATTTTTTTGTAACTCAATTTTATAAATAATCGATTTATACAATATTATATATTGTATATACACTATACTAGACGTTGTAACGTTACTAAACGCGTATAACAAAATATACTGTTAGGCGGAAAACAAATCTTGTTCGTATAAAATAATACTTGGACACAAGTACCTAATACAAGTGTTGTATGTATGTAAACCTCCTACATGAGAATTGAGAATATTACTTATAGCTCTTCGGTATAAGCCGAAAGCATATCAATATGTGACAGACATTTCAATAACGATATTACACGCATACACTCATACATACACACACATACCCACACCCACCTACTCGTGAGATTCTTTTTCTATATACATATAAGGAATATTTACCAATGCAAACAAATAATGTACAAACTCGTTACACGGCTGAGAAACCGTTCATATAGTATAATAATATGTTAGAATAGTAAACCTTATACGAGAACAAATAACTATATCTTTATGCACAAAAAATAACTTATTAAATTTTTTTGTAGCAGATATGCATTTAATGAAAGAGAATTGTAACGATTTTGTGTATTCCGGCAACTATGTTTAATGTTATATTTATATATAACTAAATTTTTCGTAACATATTTAATGTCTACTCTTTATTTAAAAAAAATATATATATATTTTGATTCGCATAAACATATTGCTATGTATAAAATTAAGATTTCAAACCTTAAAAGGAATAACATTTTTAAGAATCAATTATACATTAAATATAGTTGCCGGTAATATACAAAACCGAGTATACTTCAGACTAATAAATATACAACTTTTGATTTCAAAATCACCAGTTCTATAATGCAAAAATCTGTGATTGACTATGATTACAAGTTATTTTTTTTCTAAGAGGAGGTGGCAATAAATAATGGTAAAAAAAAATGAACTCATTTGCAAACAGTATTATTCTTCCATGGTAAACATTGTCAACAAGTAATAAATAAATAATAAAACAGTAAATATACTGGTAATAAACGGATAAACAAGTAAATAGTACCTATTATTATAATTTTTAAAATTAGAAAGAGATTGCATATACATTTAGACTTTGCAGACAACATTGTCCCACTTATATTTTATTCATTATACAACTTACAAACATTCTGGTACACTGATTAAACAGTGGGTAGGTATGTCAAGAGTAAAAAGCTAACAAATATTATTGATAGACACATATATTATCCCTGCAGAGACATACATTTCAATAATTAATTCGAATATTCGATAACAAAAGTTAACGTAAGCAATAAGCATAAACGTTAATGTCAGAGTCCACTGAGTCCAGAGACAACTTTAGTATTATATATAATGCATTTCCATTAGATAAGAAGATTATTTTACATGAAAATGAAATTCAATAAATGTATAGCTCTATTAAGGAATTGATAGAAAAATTGAATAACCACATTTAAAATAATTATAAACATAATACAATTGTAAATTGAGTTATGTTAACAATCATAAAATGTAAATTAATAATCATGTTTTATGTAACTAGAACTATAAAAAGCCTTGCATATACAATATATCTGTAATAAAAAAAATATTAATAAAACGGTACATAAACATAATATAATAATAACAAAATTATAAGTAAATTATAAATAAAAATAATATAACGTACGTCACGTTCCAGTTTTGGTGGTTTTCAAATCATCTTACAGTGGATCACACAATATAAACGAATCCCAAGTAATGTGATAAAAAAGTAGATAAACCAAAATACAAGTAAAATTTTCGAATACAAGGTTTTAATAATATAGTTCAATGTAAAAATACAATCCGAAAAACAAATATACACAAAAACACAGTATAATATATTTAACTGAATAATTTTCTAGTTACTCAAAATTTGTAAAAATCTAATAATGTATTTCACCTGGTATAAATCCAATATACTACAAAATAATACGAAACTACGAAACTCTGGTCAGTTCACCACAGTTAATAATTGTTGCATTACACTTGCTTTAGTAACATTACTTAAAGTTAAAATGGTAAGAAAATAAGTAAACGTGACATCACTAAATCAGTTATCAGGTTCAAATATTTGCAGAAAAAACCCAAAACTCAGAATTTTTCAAATCGTTTACTTGAACAATAGTATACAAAAACTAAATATACGTTATAAAGATGAAAAATGATGAAAAAAGAAAATAAAATTCAGTGTTTCTAGTACTCAATCGAAATAAATATAAGTTTATTATTAAAAGGTCAAACAGCGCTGGAAAATATTTGTATTCTCAATAGTATTTGGTCGTCCAACAACGGGTTACGCGTACGCGAAACATCATTAGCAGTGCAAAACTTCTAAAATAAACGAAATACCGAGAATACATCATTCTCCACTTGATTTGTTTCTGTCCAGACGACTAAAATACATATGTGTTTCTATCTCTATTTATATCACATGTTATAAAGCTAAAAGTTGGAGTCCATAAAGATTAAAGACAGTTCAGTATAGCATTCCAAGTTTGGACACTGTTTTATGTAATAGATTTTAGATTTTATTACTAAATCGTGCCAATAAAATACAGCACTGTTTTGATTGATTTTGATGTTGGTCCCGAATCCCCGATAACAATAACATGTCGTGATCACACTCAATGAGCAGTTCATCTTCCCGCGTACATTACCAGCAACAGCATATCATTATAATGTACATCATCGACCGCACGTGAAATAATTAAATTTCCCGCTCTCGGGTCGATTTCCTGTTTTGAGAAATTGATTAGAAAACGTCTCTACCGAAAATTATTGTCAATAATCAATGTATAAGGAACACCTCAAAACGTGCTACAATCGGCAATATATGACATTTTTATTTCAAGAACGATTACAACATATACTATATAATATTATTATGTTAGTACCGATACGTTGTATTGTCATTTGTAATATTTGTATCCAATGCACAAACCGGGGTGGATTTACGATGGGGGGGGGTCTGGACCCCCAGGCACCGATGTAAACTTATGTATATATTATTTATTATATTTAGTCTTATTTCAATTTTATCATAATGACAATAATCGACGGACGATGGCTGTTATATACGGATTGTAACCAATGTCTCCATGATTATAATTGAGTATTTGACACGTGGTATGCGCTAAAAATACATGTAATTTTTCAAGACCCCCCCAAGAAAATGTTGAAAATCCGCCACTGTACACAACAAGGATGTATTTTTCATAAATACATTACTACATATTAATCCACAATCGTAATCGTAGATTTTCGAGTTTATATGCATCACTTTCGCGGCTTATGCCGTTGCGACAATAATAATCTTCTGCAGAGTACACCTATTAAAAACTATGAAAACAGTATAAAGTATCGTTAACGCTCACTATAATAGCAAATATTTTCTTTCGAATGACGGCAAGTCATTAGCACGTAATATTTTACAAAATATTCTATTGTACGTTTTAATCTTAACTTTCGTTATATAATCACCACGCTGTACAAACGGTTAACTAAATACTTAAAATAACATTTAAAGGAGATTATTAAATTGTTGGGATACATAATAATATAATATATATGTATAATATGCATAAACAGCAATGCTTACATTTGTTTACAAGTTATTTATTTTACAGCTAACAAGTCACGTATTTTGCTTTACCCATTTAAATCTTAAAGTGACACGGGCACAACCAAGTCGTATTTCACAACGATTGCGCTGAATTTCAATAGAGCATATTATTTTTAATGAACAGCTTTCGCATATTTATATTGCTCTGGTACTCATGTTTAGGAAAAAGGTCTCTCAATAAGGTTTACTTATTAAAATAATAAAAATACCATTAGCATATGCTATTACATTATGGTATTATTATTTATTGCCAATTTATCAATAGGTAGGTACATATATTTTCACAGCACTAATAATTTTGAAAATTCACACATTTTTTGGTGAAAATTCTAATTTTTCACAAATTATAGTGTAACGTACAAAACTAAATGAGCCAATTTAAAGGTCTAAGTTTTTTTTTTAAAAAAATAACGTCTAAGCAACTTTTGGTATTTATTTAAATATGCTTTTATCTCCGATCTTACGCGTTTCAATTATGTCTTATGAGTTATGATTCAATAAAGTTTTTATAAAGACATGTGGCTTTTATTAAAAATCCATCACCATTCACCGTATACAAAATTTATGAGTATAGGGATATGATGGAAGTGTAATAAGAAATGAGGAGAAAGAGGACGGACATCGGTGGGAGAATAACATATTATATAGCGATGATAATTTTGGGAGAAATAAAGTGCAATGGTAGGAAAATGTGGGATGGATGAAAAAAATATAACGGATGTCGATTCCAAAAGTTATTCGGTAAATGTACGTAACGATTCACTTGCATTAAGTTACGATTCATACAAAATAACCAAAAATATGACCCATGTGTTACATAACAAAACTTCATTCGTGCGTAATAACAGCGAATTAACGAAATATCTTATTATTAATTTATTACATGATAATGAATTCATTATTTTACAAAATACTTATAAAACCTAATACTTTAATAACCATTATATTAATAACTGAATAAGGAATGTGCAATAATGGTGACATCATACTATTATTGACTACTACGTAGTTGTCTATGTTGTTGATTATTGGTTCAGAGTTTAGCTGTCTATTGCTATTTGCTGTGATTTAACGACAACGATGACAACCATTATACCAAGACCAATATTATTGGAAATTCTCTTTTTGGTTAAAATATTAAAAAATTTTCTCCTGAACTCTCTTCTCTTCTTAAAAAAAAAAATCGGATGAGCCTCACTTTGCTGTACAGTTTGGGGTGAAGTGCACCTCGTTTATAGGATACGTCATTATTACAATGGATTTGTTAAATTTGACTGCAATGATGGATATAATTGTATACGAATAACGATTCTGAACGGAGTTAATATGTTTATCTAAAATGTGTATATAATAATATAGTATTTTATATTTAAATTGAATTATAATGCAATTTCGTAAAAATTTAAATTTCAAACAGTCATAAAATTTTTCCTTTTAATTCTGGTAGAAATTTTTTTATATATTTTTAAAGGTAAGCTTATGGACAACCTAGTGTTAAAATTTTGAACCTTAGTTATAGACAGAAAAATTTTTATGAATTTTCAACTACAAAATAACTTGCAAATTATTGCAGTTTTAATATATTTAATACAAATTTTAACTTTATAGGCTTATAAAAAAAATTTGAGTGAAACAATCTCCGATATTTTTTAGTTACAATTAGTATTACTTACAATAAATCTTGTAATAAATTTTCAAGAGTTTTTGGATAGCCAAATAAATTTCATAAATATTTCAAAAAAAAAAACTTACAAAAATCGAAAATTTAAATTGTCCATAAATAAGTCAAAATATGTCAAAATACTTTGAAAACATAACCAAATATAGAGAATGCCAATATAAAGATTTGGTGTAAATTTCAAGTTGTTACGGTTTTTCGTTTTTGATTTAAAGCGTTTTAAAAAAATGTATTTTGTAAAAACGTGATTTTGCGTAACATTTCCAGTTTTTTTGTAATTTTTTTATCGTTTTTTTCGATTTTTTTAAAAAGTAATGAAAAAGTTGGATTTTTGACATGCCCAAGTACCATCTACATTCACTTTCCTTTCATAAAAGTTGCTGTTTAAGAAAATCGAAGCATTTTTATGGCCATTAAAGGTGTCGTCAGACACAAAAAAAAAAAAACCACACATCATTGTAAAATCAATAAATTCCATCACTCAATCTAAAAAAATATCAAATTCAAACTATAATAAAAGAACACATTCGCGGCACAGACACTTTATTATCTTATAAAAATGACTTCGGCCCCTAGGCTATGTAACGTAGATATAGTCTAGTCGAAAATCTAGTCCTGAATAATGTGTGATAGCTGCTTTTATGATAATATTGTTCTTGTATTCAAAATGGAAAACAATTGAACATTGCGCCACATTGTTATGCATGTTAAACTTGTGTTGGCCCTTTAAAAAAAAATCCTTCGCAATCCAGGTATTATATCCAGCCACATTCATCAATACGTGCACATTGTACATATTTCAAGATCGTGACTTTTATACGTATAGCCGTGTACGTATAAAATATATTATGTAATATATTGCATGTATACTAATAATTTAAAGATAACGTTAATGTTATCAAAATACCCAACAGCATATTATGATCTAAAAAGGGAGTACCCTTTATATACAATATACGAACAATTGTCAATTGTTATTAAAAATTTAACAAAATAAATGTAACTTGAATGATGACAGTGAATAGTGCGATCAAATGTATCATGTCATATTTTTAGATTAAGTTGTTTTTAAATAAATTCAATGTGACAGTGAAATTAAAAATCCCTGCTGGTTTACATAATACGTAATTTACGGGTCGTTTTTAAGTCTTAGCACGATAGTATGTATATGATACAATATTATAAACTACAGTGTGCAGCTTTCAAAATTCTTATTATTCATTCCGCTTATCGTGCTGCACGGACACACCACGCATGGTACACTGCAAGTACAGCATAGAATCTCGTTTACCTGAACCTCTGTTGTACGAACCCTCTATTATACGAACGCCAACACGCGTCAATCAATGTGACCGAACACTCACTGTTATTCGAACGTCAAAATCACGTATGTATAATAATATGTACTCATGCGATGAGTTATCATTTTTTTCGAAAGTTTAAGAGAATGAAACAAAAACCAATTTTAAAGAAATTGTTATTAAATTAAGGCACTGAAGAAAGTGCTGCTGCATTTTCAAAATCAATGAATTTGAACTATTGCTATTACATGGCAACAAATTCCTGGGACAATTTGATCGAGGAAAATATACGAAATGCATTGAATGCATTTTGGAATAATTCTAAGGAATTCTAAGCCGAAAAAGAAACTGATCAAAATAATTTCTTTTAAGAATGTCCAGTATCTGAACTAGGTAAGGTCCCAATTAGTTTGGATAATCGATGTTTTACAGTATATTTCAAAAGTAATTTTACAAAATAATCCGAACACTATTCCAGTTATAGCTGAATTTGGACGTTATTGTTACTTATACGTATATAATATTATATATATTTATATAAAATTAAATATATCGTATTAATTCCGAAAACCTGGAACAATTGAAAATTCTGAAATGATTCGTCAGTTAAGTAATAGAAAATCATGTGTATAAATTAATTATTACTACAATATTAATAATTAATAAATTAATGCATCGATCGAATTAATGTCAATTACAACATAACAGTCCGAGGTCAATGCGTAAACGAAGAATAAAAGAATCAACCTACGCTAGACTACAAAATGTGTAATGAGAATATGAAATAACAACATCCTAGAGGCTTTCTTATTGATGCTACTACGTACTATTATTATTATTATTATTATTATTATTATTATTATTATTATTAATGTAATGCACGTCGGGCGATTTATGATATGAATTTACGCTAAATATGATGAGCTCTGACGGGTGTACAGATAACTGGATTCCGTGTGTTACGTATGCACGTGGATTACAGGGATGGGAAAAAGTCTGGAATACTTTTGTGAATGTAACACTTTTAAAGGGGGGAAAAACGCAGTATAATGTATATTATGATAAATACGCACGAGCGAGATAAGGAGTCGTGTGTAAAGTTTGCGAGTGCGAATGCGGAAGTTTGGTGAAAAGTTGGCTCGTCGGCGGCGCGAATACCGAATGTGTGGAATTATTTCGGGTCGTTGCGGCGACGGCCAACAGAGCAACACATATTTTATTCCGATCCCGATCGACGGGAAACACAAAGTTTTACGAGCCCCCGCCATCCCCAATCCCACCTTCTACGAAAGCACCAGTTAAAAAGGAAGTTTGATCACCCGCAGTACCCGAAAGAATCACTTGCCGAGCAATGCGCGAATCGATCAAATTTCTATCGATATAGGTAACCTGTAAAGCAGCTATACCGACATAACGAATGTAAATTTTCCTCTTTTTCTGGCACTGTAGAAGTGTGGAGTACAGTTATGTCACGTGAATTTTAATACTTATCCTGCCTCGAAGCTCCCCCCCCCTTCCTCTTCCTCCCCACACGGCCCGAGGAAATTTCGCAAAAATGTCGATTGCGTATAAGATCATTCTCCCGATCCATTACAATTAGATACGTTTTTTTTTTTTTTTTGGGGAGGGGGGCATTTCCCACAGTGTTTAGCTATAAAGTTGTCTATGCATTATCAAAATATAAATAGGCTTATCTTTTTGCACACTGACGTAATATTGTAAGGCAGAAAAAATCATTATTTAAAAAATTGCCCACAACCGGACGATTAGATTGGCATTTGGAACCTTGGCAGTGTAATACTATTGTATACGCCACAGTGTCATACGTCGTGGCATAGGTACGAGCATTTACAATGTACAAATCGTCATATTTTTAGACTATTTTTGGTTGTTTACTCCCCCTATACCACAGACGGCACTTCGGTTAAATAAGATGTCGAGTCAGTTATATTATAATTTACTAATTATAATGACAAGTGAGTATGTTTGAAAAATTGCAAAACATAGTATAAACCTATATAGGTATATAAACGTCACTTCACACCGTGTTCATAATGATAATTTGTTGTATCTAAAATTTAAAAAATAAATCAAGCCATGTGTATAATTATACGTACAAATAGCGCCTAAGATCACCACCAGACCATTTTACTTCAAAAATGAGACAATTTTTTCCTCCATTGTCCATTTTCCTCCAAACAATTTTTCAATCGTCATATCTCTTTGGGCTTCCATTTAAACTAACTATTACACTAAGAGAAAAGAAAACTATGAATAATACAATAGTTGTATAATAATAATGAAAATGTAATTTTTATTTTTTTTTATGACTTTTAATTTAAAAACTATTTAATTTTGAACCTTAAAATCATAAGTAGGACTTACCTATAATTTATTTATTTATTTGCTTCTATGCTTGACGGTAATTTACAAAAAAAAAAAAAATCCTAAATGTTGGTAAATACTTAAAATAACAATATAATGTAAAAGTGGTATAAATAGTAAAAGCAATATTAATATACATTTTATTATAGTAATAAATTTATTTTAATATTACAGATTATTTTGAAAGTGAATTATATTCACTTTATACAAATATAATATAGATAGTAAAAATTGGTTTGTTTTTATAAAAATTAAATAATTTTACTCATTAATGTTTCTAAATTTGACAAACTGTTCAAAAACTGGAAGTACAAGTAACTGTAGATTGTTTTATTTGAATCGAATATGGATGAATAATCGAGAAGTGCATTGTGCATATAAGGTAAATGGAAGAAAATTGAATAAACCTTAATTTATAATGAAAGTAATAAATACCGATAAAATTGTCCGCCGCATTCGATGTCTAATAAAACATTATTAGAACATAAACATAATATACCTAATTACAATGAAACTTACTGTACATTTTTTTCTCGTGTAAACCTTATCAAGTTTTAATGACACTTATAACGATTTTGGGATTTTAGTCACTAAAATCGCAAATTTGTTGTGTAGCATAAAATTGGTCATATTCATATTATCTGAGTTGGCAAAATAATTATTACTTGCCGACAGCTCTAGAAAAACCGTATATTATGCTACTGATCACCATATGGTTTCGCCGAGAAATACAAGAGAAGTTGCCGCAATAAACTATACAAATTACTCGGAAAACAATATTATACATACGGGAATATTCTGAAAATGCCCTTGCTACTTTACTCGTGCACTAAAGCGTACCTGCTAATGTACTATATCAAATATTTATTTAAAACAAAATTCATAAAATTAAGCGACGGAAGAGTAAGCACACTTAAAACCATTGATTTTATAATGTATACGTATATATAATAATATAATATTATATACGTGTATGTATGGTACATATTATAAAATTACCGCGGTTAGACTAAAAGGATTGGCAAAAGTATGGACCACCGCACTTCCCGTACTCGCAAATAGAGTTTGAATGTTATTTTGAAGCGTCTATAACATTATATGCTTATAGTTTATACTCCCCTATATTACGAATTATTTTATCCACGTATAATCATAAATAAAATTGGAACGCGGAAAAAAAATTAAATTACAAAAACTTAGAGATAATATTATTTAACCGATGTTTTTATTGCAAATTTACTATAACAAGTTAAGTAAGTAAGTAGTGCTATAAAATAATAATAATCTTTATCTCATGTGAAATGTATTAGCACCAGTAAACTTGTAATACTATTATTATTATACCATGTACTATTGTACCGTTTTCTTACCAAAATGTTAGCCCATTGAGATAACTGATAAATGACCGTTGAAAAAACTGTTGGAATAAAATGAACAGTGGCCGAGAATGGTGTTTATTCGTGGAGGGAAAAGGGATTTTTTCGAAGAAAATTGATCAGTGAAAGAAAACTATACGGTATCTACTAATTTTTGAAGGAAAATTGGATCCCACCCATTCTAAGATTTATTTTTCCTAGCACCACGATAAATCACGTCATTTTTTGCTGGCATAGATTCTACCAAGTATTTATTATTGACTGTTAATAATACGTAAGAGTCGCTGCGTAATCCTTGATTACGAAACTCAAACCACTCGCAGATGCGTATAATCAGGTATGTATGCATATGTATGATAAATCGTACAATTATACCGGTGCAGCAAACTTTTAGGTTTAAAAGAAATAAATAGTTAATAAATAGAAAAGTTTTCGTGTAGAGTATTCAGGGAGCCAAGTAATAAATATGATTAAATACCAATAAGAGGTAGGTATAAAAAATAATTATTATTATTGTTATATGTACGTTGGCGTTCGGCCACATGATATTCAGATCGTGTATGCTAGTGGTCTATTATGGTATATTATAATATTATATATGAACATACGCGTGTACGTCATAACATGTCACTTCGTACGATGACGGATTATTAATTCTAGCCGGTGGCCATAATTTACGTGTACCGATACTGCGTTGTACAATGCATCAACCAACAATGACGTTATGTTTCGAGCAGAGATCTTACTATCGAAGTAAAATACGCGTGCAGTGTGTTATCTTTAACGAAAAGTGATAATATAAACTATTCCACGATGTGCGACTATAAGAATATGGTCGAAAAACGGACAATAATAATAGTAATAATGTACTTACATCTCATTTAAGAAACGGTGCTGGCAAATCGGCAGGATATCGATTTTTTCCGAATGATATTCGAATCGATATCCGTCATGGCATTGTACAATTAAATCGGTAAGCCTTACTTTTATTTTGCTAGGGAACTTAAACCTGGGCTCCAATTAGTATAAAATGTATAATAGGTATACGTATTACTGCGTACTACTTGAGCAAATAATGTGGCTAAATTATTGTTCAACTTCGCACGAGAATCAGAGAATTTTTTTTTTTTTAAAACATTGGTAAACCGTCAGTTAATGTCAATACTGTATATTGGTGCAGAGCATAATATACCATATGAATATAGCATGCGGCTATTTAGGCGGATATGCCGAAGATAAAGCATACATAGATTAATAATTATTAAATTATACGAGTACAGAGTGGGGCAATGTGTTCTGACAAATTTTAATTAAAGTTTATTAGTCAAGTACTAGAAACAAAGTAATGAAATAATATTGTATTTTATTCAACATAAAACTATATTTGATTGTAATTAACAAAATCTCAACTTATAAAAATTACATTACTTAAGTGGCTACCTTCATTTTTGTATACATCTATTTTTCACACTATCCATGGCTCTGTAGGATATGCACATTGCACATCGATAGTTGTAATTATTGGTTTTATGTTTTATTTTAACTCTAATAGTGTATATAAAGTAGCTTATTAGTGAACACTTAACACTTTAGATTTAAAAAAGCCCCACATAAAGAAATCAGGCAGAGTTAAACCAAAAAAAGGTGGTGGCCAGGCAATATCACTATTGTGCGAAACCTTCTTTAAACGTAAAAACGCGTTGATTCACAGGCTGTGTGTCCATGATTATTGATAAAGTAAAACTAAACGTTATGAATTTTAATCTGGCAACAAACTGGTTTTTCTTATCCACTTTAGTACCTAAGCACAGCTTTTTTTTTTCAAGTTTTCTCATTTCAAGTATTTGCGATTTTTCGTATTTGAGTAAGAGCCTTTTCAAAACAATATATTTTGTTAAAACCTGGTTTTGCATAAAAATTCCCTATTTTCCGTCATTTTTTGTATGGTTTATTAATAAAAAGCCGGTGTTGAGTATGAAGATAAAAATGTCTAATGATATAATGACTTAATCGTGTCGCACATGAGAAGAGAGTAAGCTTATATACTAGTTATTATTACAATATTACCTCAACCATTTCCTAAACATTTTGTAAGTGGACGTTGTACAACAGTAAAATTGAAATTATTATAATACGTATAACGTGCAAACACAACATGGGAAAAGCGATGACCGCTCCCTGATGCCGCAAGTTGTTTCAACAAAACAATATTGTTACCTCTATTACGTATTGTCTGTTGTGAGAAAAAAGTACTTACACTTTACAGAACTGAGTATAGAGAGCGGAGATGGGGGAATGGAGGAGGCTACATTAAAATTTAAAATTTAAATTATTTTAAAACGTACAACTCACAAACACGAAATGGGAAGAGCGATGACCGTTCCCTGAAGTAGCAAGTCGTTTCTTAAAAATAATATTGTCGACCCATTTAAGTGTTGTGAGAAAAAAGTACTCATACTTAACAGGACTGTGTGCCAGTTGCGTAGTAACAAAATCTCAGAGCTTGGTGCAATTATAAAAATAAACACCCACCGGCCACCCTTACTCCATTAAACTAATGGAAAATATTGTTTTTGGAGAATTTTTTTCATTGTATATAAATCATTGTAAGCATATAAAAATGTAATATGAAAAAAAATGTCGAAATGATAATTTTGTCTTAAATTATGTATCGCATATTAAACCTAAACTAAGAATTGCATAATACCTACAAATAATAATACATAAAATAAATTTTAAATAGTCAATGTAACAACAAATAATTAATTATTATATCTGCTTATAAAAAAAAATAAACTTTTAAAGTCTTAACCTTTTTTTCTTTTTTTAGATTCTGAACGGAGTGATGGAATCTATTGATTTTACAATAATGTGTGTTTTTTTTTTTTTTTTGTGTCTGACGACAACTTTTTTTGCAGTAAAAATGCTTCGATTTGCTTATACAGCAACTTTTCTGAAAAGAAAGTGAATTTAGATGGTACTTGGGGAATTTAAAAATCCAACTTTTTAATACTTTTTGCAAAAATCGAAAAAACCGTTAAAAAAATTACGAAAAAACGGGAAATTTTACGCAAAATCACGTTTTTACAAACTACATTTTTTTAAAATGCTCTAACTCAAAAACCAAAAACCGCAACTACTTGAAATTTTCACCAAATTTTTATATTGGTGTTCTCTATACATGGTTAACTTTTCAAAGTATTTTGACATATTTTGACTTATTTATAGACAATTTAAATTTTCGATTTTTGTAAATTTTTTTTTTTAAAACACTTATAAAATTTAATTGGCTGGCTGAAAACTCTCGAAAATTTAATACAAAGTTTAAAATGAGCTTAACTTATCTTCACTAGAAAATATCAGTGATCGTTTCACTCAAATTTGTATAAAATATGTTAAAATCGCGATAATTTGCAAGTTATTTTGTAGTTGAAAATTCATAAAATTTTTTCTGTTTATACTTAAAATTCAAAATTTTAACACTAGGTTGTCAATAAGCTTACCTTAAAAATATATAAAAAAAATTTAACCAGACTTAAGAGGAAAAATTATATGACTGTTTTAAATTTAAATTCTTACGAAATTGCATTATAATTCAATTTAAATATAAAATACTATGTTATTAAATAAACATTTTAGACAAACATATTAACTCCGTTCAGAATCGTTATTCGTATACAATGATATCTATCATTGCATTCAAATTCAACAAATCCATTGTAATAATGACCTATCCTATAAACGAGGTACACTCCACTCCCAACTTTACAGCAAAGTGAGGCCCACCCGTTTATTTTCAAATTGGCAATCCGTTAGTATAAATAAAAATAATTATTAATTAACTAGTATTTAATAAATTCGCATCAAAGCATTGGAAACCAGAATAATTATTACTGAAGTAAACAAGTAAAAAAAATAACCGGATGGGCCTCGCTCTGCTGTACAGTAGGGGATGGGTTGGAGTGAACCTCGTTAATAGGATAGGTCATTACAATCGATTCGTTAAATTTGAATGCAATGATAATCGAAGCATTTTTACTGCCTCAAAAAGTGTTGACAGACACAAAAAAATAAAATACACATCATTGTAAAACCAATAGATTCCATCACTTCATTCAGAATCAAAAAGTTATTCCAGAATACTTAATAAAGGTCTGCAAAAATTCAATAAATGAAATCGTTTGTGAAATCATACTTAAATTTTTTTATGTACTAATTGATTTTATATTTGTATAAATCCAAAAAATTATTCTGAGATATTTATAAATTATGATATTATTCACCTTAGATGAAAATTCATAGATAACTCTAACCTTCAAATAATAAAAATTATTTATTCAGATGATTAACATAATTTTTTATACCTATGTAAAGCTCTAATATTATAAATTTAGGATGAGGATATTTTCTTATGAGACCTTGCAGGTCTCGTATCAAAACATTATTATTATCATTCAACGGATCTACCACGTGTTCAAATGATTTCTCGCGTGCGCCTACGGTTGTATTTTTAAAGGTAAATGCTAAAATTTTTATCTCATTTTCTCACCTTTTTGGGGCAAAATGATTTGTTCACCACGTGCCCCCGTAAAATTATAAATTATAATATATGGCTCGGCGCCATCTCCGTACTGCGGCAGGTAGTATATTTTTTGCTAGGGAGGGGGTGGAAACAACAACACAGCAACGATAAAAAATAAAAATAAAAACAGAACCGTTGAAAGAAAACCGATGATTTATATAACGCGTAACCGTAAAGAATGAAAACATAATAATAATAATAATATTAATATAATATATCAACATTAATTTCAGCCGTCTTAGCAAATCGCACAAACGTTTTAACCCGTGACGAGTGTATATTGACCTCGTGTTACAATTACTATAATGGACCGCTAAACGTTTTGCTCGGTTCTGCACCAAATTATAGTAATATTCACGAAACTCACACACACGCACACACACACACACACTCGAGACTCGATAGATAATAACTAATGACTATACACATGCGCATCATAATTCATTATATTACAATATCATCATGTGTAGTGTATACGGAGCGTTCGAAAAATCTAAAAAATCACGGTGATGGTAATTATAGTATTTGAGTATATATATATATATAAATAATACAGAGTAATTAAAATGTGAACGCTGTCAGTGGCATGCATAATGCGTGACAGGCGAGGTCAATCAGCTATATAACAGGAATGATATAGGTAACGTATTATGTATATTGTATAATATGTAAATATATGTATGTATAATATTATACGTGCGAACCGAACAGCAGCTTATGTCCGTGGCTCGACGGACGTATATCACCGGACCCCTGCCGATTTCAGTTGAAATTGGGTTCTCTTTAGAGAAGCGGTTCTCAATTTTCCGCAATAGCTGAGTTAATTCCCGAGACCTTTCTCATGTATTATTTAATTCTCGGGTCATTAAGAGGTACGTACGAGTTGATTCCCAGGTCATTATATATTTTATTCAATATTTAATAAAATATTCAGCCTATTAGAGTATTAGCAAAACCCAAAAGGCACCACGAGGAGGTTGGCTGACAAGTTTCTCAAAAATGTTGTTATTTTTAGTTTTTTCATATTTTGAAAATCATTCAATTTTTCTTTATTAATTATTTATTGAATTATATTATATTTATTATTATTAAAAACATTTAGTAGTAATTAGGTAAAAAATTATTATTAAGAACATTTAGTAGTAAGTAGTAACTAAGTAAAAAAATATAAAAAAATTTAATAATTTTGTAAAAATTTGTAACACATGTCTCGGTGGACATAAGAGGGAGTTGTGTGTGACGGTCGAACTCTTTACAGTCATAAACTCTTTACTCCTGCAATCTATTAATAATTTATTGATATATAACAATAGGGAATCAACTCGTACGTACCCTCTAATGACCCGGGAATCAACTCAACGGTGTCGTTGCAGGTAAACAGGTACCCGGGAATCAACTCGTATGCAACCCAATTTTCATTGTCTCCTAGCCACGTGTTTATCTGATTAAAAAATTTGAAATACGTTCTCATAAAGTCAAAAGGACTCTTGGCGCGAAATAGTAATGATCGATTGACACGATGAGCAACTATATGCGATTTTGTACCCAAATCTTAGCGAATACTTTAAACTAACTACAATATATAAACCCAGATAACCAGTGGCAATCCTAGTTCTTGACCCTTCGTACTCATTAATCATTATAAACGTATTAAGCATAACGCAAAAATTGAATAAATATACGATGAAATATTTTGTTATATTTGTCTATTACACTAATAATCGCGCGTTCTTCATGCTTATTGTATGATGTAGCCAAATCAGGTGAATGTAGTATTAGTACAACCAGAAAACCTACTGCAAAAATTATTAAAGATGCGTATACGTTTATCTTGTGTCCGGTCAATGATTTATTAAAACTTAAATTATAAAAAAAAAAAAACTTTAATGATTGTAATAATTTTGAGATTACCAATATTTTTTTTAAGCGGAGACAATAATTATAAATTAGGAATTCACCATTTATTTATTTTTTTTGCATCATATCTGCAGTATTGTGTACACATCATATACAAGATTAGATCATTATTAACATTTATATTTACGTAAATTAACAGTATTCTGCAACTGGTGTTCCTTGGAACCTAAAGATTCCATGAGCAAGATTCAAAAGGTTCATGAGAAATTGTTATGAACTGCCCACTCATATAAATATACAAAAAAAAATGTTTGTGTTACTATAATTATGAAAAAAAAAGTTGGGTTCCTCAAAATTTTCAAGTTCCTGCAAAGGTTTAGTGAATTAAAGAAGGTAAGAAACATTGCTATGTTATATAATTTTTGTTCAGAAATAGAATAGAATAGAAGTTTTTTTACTTCCAACTTGTGTCGGACGTGTACTCGTATGTATATAAGTTAAATATGAAAATATGATATTATTTGGTAACACTACAATAACGGCATATATACAAAAACCTGTAAGACTCACAAATTATCAATTCAAGTGAACGTGTAAAGGAATGTTTTTCACTAGTGAAAACCATTAGATAAAATAAAATAATAAAAATAAATAATAATAACAGTTATTTTCCTGACCCATAATACTAGGCAATCATTTCAAGTGATTAATATAACATGTAATTGAAAAAGTTTTTATAGGCAATTATTATTGTTCGAAAATTGAAACACTTAATGCTTTAAGGATATTTTTCATTTACAAATTTCATAGACTCTCACACCAACTCGTCCTTATAATGTGTGCATACATGTGGACAATTCGATGTCCGTTTCAGGCGACGACTACATAGCTAATCTATTTTTAACTAGATTTGTATCGGAGGTTTTGTATGGTTATCGAGAGGATGTAGAAAAATACTATCGATGAGCCATGTGTAACTACATTCGAAATGTATTATTCTCTCACATAAAATAAATTATACTAGTAGTGTATAGTAAAAAAAAACCATTATACCTTCATGAGTTTAGGTTTTTCGCCGTTAAACGCAGGTTTTGTGAACATGCAAAACATCGGAGAAAACTTTATTTTATATGGCTTTATTTATTATATATGTATATTATATACATATATTATAATACAATACATTTATTATTTTTTTTTTTCAAACACATCAAAAATTGTACGCGTTTAATTCATCAAAGAACCTATTATGACATTCAATAATGGACATTCGATATTTTTTTCATCTAAGCAAATATAAGCTCTGTGTATTTTTCACTGATTATAAAACCGAAAAAGTACCGTAAAAAAATAATATCCACGCACAAAATCATTTTTATTTATGTATTTTTTTATTTTACATACACATCACAATTTATACTTCAAATAAAATAAATATTTTTCTCGTGGTAGGTATTTAAATTTAAAACTCATATGTTACCATCGTTCGTCCAATTTGTTTCGTCGATAATAGTGAAATACATATCTGTCTATGTACTGTAAATTTATTCGTTTATTGAACATTTATTGATTAAATATATTTAATACCAAGGTAGGATTTCGAATTTTATGAATATGATTAGATACCACTTGATATGTGCAGTATTAATAATAAGTTATATATTATAACTATTATACTATGTAATTATTATAATACTGTTTTTGTAATAACTAATAATTAAAGAATCATAAACATATCTGCACAATCTATACATATATATTGACATTAAAGCCTCCCATTTACGACACTCCTTAGGGCTTAACATTATAAATGTATGAGGATTACGTGGAAAGAAGATCACGACACCATTTTATTTTGAGCCTTTTCGGGGTTTCTGGAAATAGGTAATGATAAATCTTCTGCGATGATATTTGGATTATTTGTTAAAGAATTATGATAACGAGGTAAGTATAGTAATTCGTGATGGTTTGTGCAATTTTTTCATTTTTGTAGGTCGGATTGTAAAGTTTGATTTGTAACTTTAGAATGGAACATTCATGATTAAGCAGAAAAATATATTTTGAGTTATTTTTATTTTATTCGGGTCGAATTTTTTGGTGAGTCCCCAAATTTGTAAACCATAATATATATCCAAGTGTATGGTTCAAATTTCTATAAAATTTTTGGGACTAAACTTTTCGAGCAATTCGTTTTTGCAACATTTGATAGATATTAAATGTATTAACGGTTGAAACAGTTTCCTAGGATGAACCTTCGATAATTTTCATTCATAAACTTTTTCTAGATTTTTATCCGGAAATTCTAATAGACATATTTTGCATAGAAATAAAATCAAACAATGTTCTGAAAATATAAATATAATTTTGCTGAATCAAAAATAAAACTGCAGTTGAATTATATTGGGTTGTTGGAATTCTTTGTCTTTAAAACTGTCACAAAAGATAAAGAATTTTGACTTTACTTTTCTCATGCATGTTCTAATTCTAAGAATATTATAATATCAAAACAACTACAGTGGAGTATTACGATCAAAGGTAACTTGTTCGATATTAAATAATTTACAACATTTACGTTTTAAAATCGATTGCCCACCGCTCGATTATCAATTCGTCCTCGCTCTCTCAACAACAAACACCTCTATGATATGTATGTGATTAGACAATACTAAACGTTAATATTGAAATCCAGTTTTTATAGATACCTATTCAATGTCACTCATGAAAAACGCCCTATAGTACAAATATATATTATTTTTGCATTTATTATATATACCTATATATTTTTTTAACATTAATCTATATTTTACAAAACAAATACATTAAGGTACTACAGGCACCGAGGAACTGTCAGAGTATAAACTTTGATAGAAAGTGATTTAAACTTGAATAAGATGTATATAAACATAATATTATGTATAGGCGTAACTTGCAGATCGATAGTGTACCAAACACATTTTAATAAAATATATATGCGATGAAAATTAAAGTACGATTATTTCTGAAAGGCGTACTCTATAATAATCAAACATCTTTTAGTTTAATTGAAAATCATTAAGCAAACTCTGTATAACTTAATAATTTTGCAAATTAATTAATCAAATTTCAAATTGGATGTATAGTAAAACGTAAAAGTTAATTTTCCAACTAACTTTACATATTAACAACAATGTTTGTCTTCTCAAACACCATAATATATGTCTAAATACAGTCACTGCCTTCAACTTGATGAAAACCAGGCCAAGAATTTCTCATGGATTTTATTTTAACTTTCGCAAACACTTATAAATTCTTAAATGAAAAATTGTCTCAAGAAAATACAAAACTATGTGAATAGTGCAATTTGAGTGTCATCAAGTATATTTATTTTATTTGCCAAGAATAATACGGTGACAACTTACGAATATTTATTAAGAAATTAACTGAAAATTAATCGATGTAAACTAAAAAATTAAATATCATATTTAAATAAGCACAGCTATCTATATCACCCGCAAAATTGTTTATGGTAACCATCTACTGCTGTCCATTGTTAACATGAATACACGCTATGAATACATTATCTACGTTGCTCTGTAATCACTTTATCAGCAGTGTTCCGATAACGCAATCGTGAGTCGCAGTGCCAGTCTCGTCGACTATAGTTTAAACAATTCAATCAACACACCGGTATAATAATTCGTTTTGCTCGTCAGCGCCGTCCAGGCGAATTTTGTCTCATTTTTTGGATTCAACACGTCCTGAAAGTAAAAAGACCAACACTTTTACCCCGTCAAACCGTTTCGTCGTCCTCGCTTTGGATGATACCAATAATGACACCAATTGCGCCCGCTCATAGCCACAGTAATATAATAAATATACATCAATCTGATCTCAATATAGTACCAGTAGCTCCGTCTAAATATATAAAAGAAATTAGAAATTTATGCGCGCTTAAGAATGTTCGAAACAAGATCATTAATCAAAACGACTTCTCTTGTAAATCAACCCCATCAATCATCATACCTTATCGTTCGACCCACCGATCCCTCAAATTACAACAATATTTTGACTCGTTTGTCAGAAACCAACACCAGTTATCAAACATTTCTTTCACATTCTGTGCGCCTAATTAAATTCATTATCAAAATGTCCGTCAAGTTAGCCCCAGCATAATAATTGCTATACTTTGCTATGTAATTTTCAAAATTTGCTGATGGTATCTCGTTCAAGTATAAATCAAAATTCAAAAACGCCTGTGCCAACTTGATATACAGCACCAGCACAATGTTCGATCGGTAAAATTGTTATTGCTTTGCTAGGTCATTTTTGGACTTTGCTAGATTTTGGGTGTTATCAGAAACTTTACCACACCACTTTAAGTACTGACATTTCTGCTGCCTTATCTAAAGAAAGATATTTAGTCAAGCAAGTCCACAATGTTAAAAAAATAAAAAACAGTCGTCTTTTTCCAGTATTTTTTGTACACCTTAGTTAATGACAATTATATTTAAGTATTTAACATCACTTCTCTATTAAGTACAAAATTTTTGATAGAAAAAACTCACAATAATAAACGTGGTCCACCGCAATATTACAATTGCCCTTAATATGGACATACACCCATTGCATTATTGCAATCATCAATTTCGGTTCGGAAAATTTTAATTATCCTTGTACTGTGCAATCGTATTTCGGTTAGGTACACGTATAAAGTTATTATTATATAAATTGTTTTTCAATACTATATTAATGTTATACATCATGTAAACTTTCCTTTTTGTAATAGCTTTTTGTAAGCTCAATGGTTATATTCTAAAAGCTAAAAATATGAAGATAAAAAAATTATTTACTGGACTCTTTTTTATCATTCAGTAACAGTACGTAAATTTAAAATTAAAATTTAGTATTAAACTCTGTTACAATTTGCATTTTAAGATTGTATGATTCATAATAAATTTATCTTTAATGATGGGTTCCGATGTTTATTTATTTATAAATAAGTATATTATGTGAAGTTATTTAAAAATTGTTTGATAGACATGGCACATGCCATGCACAGTGTGAATTATTACTTGCAGTTATTTTCTCTTTAATCTTTTAAAACTCTATATTAGAAAGAATATAAATACGGAAAAGAGAATTTGAAAATAAAAACAATGGATAAAATATAATTATAATTTTATTTTATTTTTTGTAATTTAATCGATTAAATCGCTGTATTTTCTTTTTTTCAACAAAGAGTTTTAAGTTTTTTTTTTCAGGTTTTGTTGTAAACATTTTTATTTATTATCAGAAAAATATATACACTGACTAATGGAAATATCAAATTAAAAATTATTTTTTTGTTGATGAAAATAGCTATAAAGTAAAGTAAATTACTGTTTACAATATGATAACGATTATTTATTAAAAAAAAATTATTTTTACAATAAAAAATTTTAAATATTAAATCCTTAAAAATGTTTTCGAGAAGTGTAACTTTTTTTCATAAAATGTATAAAGAACTGAATACCTAACACCCCAATTATTAAAAAAAAAATTAAGGAATAATGTTTTTAATAATTTATAAAATAAAATAAATTTTTTTAGTAAATGGCTAGATAAACAACTGTGCATACTATTATGAATAGTATTTTATAAAAGTATGAATACAAAACTACTTTTTCATGAATGTACCGAATTGGGGTACCTACTTGAATCAAATAACATATAATTCTTATACTATTTATATTATAATATGACATTGTATAGATAAAAAATTATATTTTTGAATGAAGTGAAGGGAATCATAGAAGAGCAAATTGTAACAAATTGTATTAATATAAATCCATAATGTATAACTGCTTTATATGTAACTAAGTTATTTAATTTGCATAACTCCATGTACTAGCTTGTATGCAAACAAACGAACCGCAATACTAATCCAAAAAATCCGTTTATGATTATTGACATGTAATTGATTATTTTCGTAAAAACTGTGTCCAAAAGATAGAAAAAATAACAAATTTATAATAACTATTTGAATCAATACTACTATTTAAATTACTATTCACAGTATCATAGACATATTTTACGAAAGGCGTACACCAAATGTAATGCACGAGTGTTGGGATAGATATTTTGTTGCAGTGTTACAGCTGTGATATCCGCATATTATTCACGGCTAACGTAAAAATACTAATAATGTCTCATTCAATAGTAACAATGTGTAAAATTAATTTAAGATTTGCATTGAGCGTATAAGTCGTAGCTGGAGTTGTCTGCACGTGGGTACGATGGACGTGGCAAAATAATATTATAATGTACTGGAACTATTATACAACTATTGTACTAAGATTGTGTGGTGTATCACACATTATGCGTACACCTATCATTACTACGTATGTGTAGGCTTTATCACCTACTTATTATAATGTATACGCCCGATGGGCGATAACAGTATAATATTATGTTAGAATAACGAGATAATGAGTATTGGCGAATTCGTAATAGGTGGAATTGTGAAAAATCGTAAAAATCAAACTGTTTGCGAAGGTCCTAATACGTGATCATTATTCATTATTATCACGATATCAAAAAACTATATACTTACGTGGCCCGACGTGGGTAGTAATAATATACAATAGCTTGAACACTCGGTATCTTTATGCCGCGTGTCTTGTTAAAAAATTAAAAATCATGACGTGCTTTTAAAAATGAAAAAAAAATATATATATATCAGAACTCAGAGTACAATATACAGAATACATATAATCAGATACATATACAGAATATAATGTAATTATCTACAATAACGTTTGTTCTTATTTCGAACCTATATTTTTATTATTATTTATTATTATTTTCTGTTTAAACGTTGATCGGGAACGCTATGTTTAGCATCTGCGTCTGCATCCCCGTGGGCCCCATTATCTTGTTAACAACCGGAGTTTTGACTAGATTTAAAAAAAAATATTGCGACTTAAAATATATTCAACTACTTTAATTCACACGGTGGCACGGATATCCGTTTTGTTCTTCTGCGGACATTTATAACAGGTCCAAGTCGATTGTTCAAGGCGTTCATGCGTGAAAACCGCAACGCCTTATAGTACAGCATTTTGTTATCGAAACGACACGATTCCCATACGAAACCACAGCAGAATTATTATAGGGATCGCATCGCCATCGTCATGTTATCATCATCTCAAGCGGTTGTGGGCAAATGTAAATAAACGGGTTGGCTCACGATATTGCCTACCTTATATGTGCACTACAAATGTATTATTATATACGTTCGATGTTTGTTAATTTATATAATGATTCGTTTCGCGGTCATCTCGTGAATACTGAGCGCATTTTTTAAGTAATTTTTTCAGGTCAATGCTTGGGTTCATGTTATAGGTGCTATATCTAGCTGATACGTTTTTGTGCATTAAAACCGTAACTCAATTAAGAAGTACAATTATGTCATGTTGAATTGCACGGCACGTGCTACTAAATTATACACACATATTATGTTATTACTCATTTATCATAATATATTCATAGCGTAAATAGAGCACACAGCAATAGTCTACTTATAGAAGTGTGTAAATATTTACAAATAGTCCACTTTTTAAAAAAAAAAAAATCACTATTAGATATAATGTGTATGTGTATGATCATATAATATGTGTATAAAACACAACGGATGAAATACTTAATGACCTTTGAAAAAGATTTCGACTGCAGTATTTTTTCCTCCCAGCCTTGTGATCATTACCGTTTGTCACTTAACTTTACGGGGGTATATAATGTATTACAATGAGTTAATTGAGAATGATTGTGATATTTTGAAAACCATATATTTTATTATTAAAACCGTTATCCACATAGAGAATCGCATGGTATCATAATAGTAATAATAATAAAAAATATCGATTCGGTCTTTGGCGGTAGGTATACCGTATTATATATATATTAACGTATACGGTCCCTAAATACCCATTAATAAATTATAACCAATTTAAAAAGTGTATTTATTTGAAAAATACATGGATAAAATAATGACCCAATAAATATCACATATTATGCATAATGCATCTACCTATAATAATTTCGACAACATTATATTCCTCGAAACCTGCTATAACATGATTTCATAAAAGGCCGCAGTATGTATATACAATTTGGACCATTTTTTTCATTTTGGAAACCTTCGATTTTCGTATGTATGTTAATGTTTTGTGTTTTTTTTTTTTCTAACTTGAACCTTTACGTAACTATACGTGCAATCCCCCTAAGACCAAAGTACCGAGGTCAAATATAAACTGTTAATATAGTAAAATTGTTGTATATCTTCTTAATAAACGCAATAAAAAGCATAATAAATGCATTAAATGACATATTATATATTTCACGATTAAATCAACGTAACATTTTTGTACACAACTTTTGTTCTTTATTAATTTCATCCACGTCATATAGGTGAGCGTATGACATCTGTATACGCAGCTGTAAACACGGTACAGTATTGAGTGTATTTAAGTAATAAGTTACACGCCCCATTATTTAGCGTTGGTAGCTATTGTCAACTGATTATTAAAAATTAATAGAAAAAATGTATTACCTTGTACATAAAATGTATACGAGCATCATCACGCATGCTGCCCTTGTAAATATAGTTTTATAAATTTAGCGACAGTACATATTATTAGTGATGTATTACCATAACATACTTTCTTTGTTATTATTAGTTTTTCTATTTTTTTTAGATAATATTATCCCCAATTTTCTTCAACCCATAGCAGACCGGAAAAAGAAACGGTGAATTTCACAAAAATAAATGATTAAATAGTTACGATAAAATAACACAATATGCACAACATATTATAATTGATCATTTAAAGATTTTGAACTCATGTAACTACAAAAGTACAGATAACTCTACAACGGACTTTCCCACAAACTTGGAAGCTATGTATTATATTTTCTGTACCAAAGATTTACTAGTTGTATGACAATAAGTAGACATGCAATAATTATCTTTATTGAGTAATACCTATACATATGTGGATAGTGTTTAAAGACATCTAATATAAAAGTGCCAAGTATTTTTACGATGCTGTCAAAATGTTGACTTGCTTTGGAAATTAACAAACTCACAGACTTTTTCACACTACCCTATTTAAATTTTTCCATAATAGTCAACAACACAGGAACGACATAAGAAAATCGATAGGCGAGTAGTAAAATAAATCGAAATTCATTATTTACTTCCTCATTTAAATTTTTATTTTTTAAATCTTTTATACCCCAAGCAGAAGCTTGTGGTTTTACGATAATAATGTACCATATTTTTCCTCGGTAAACACTTTTAAGGGCAATAAAAGTACACCAATATTTCCTTGTGTAAGTATGCTGTGTGCATACTATAGATATTCAATCGGTTTGATGTTGCACGAAGGTTATATAACTTAGATTCTATTAAAATATCTGTTTACCTTATGGAATAGCAAATCGTATTAACTTTACACTATGACGAAACTGAGAATTCATTATTTTTCATAATTTTATGTTCAACAATATGACAAAATCAAAATACTGTTTGTATCGTTAACTTCTCGAATTTGTTTATATATTAATTTATTATAATACTATATCGTGTTCAAGAAAATATGAGTTAATCCAAAAAAAAAAATGAGTTAAAAAGGAAAATTGATATACGTTTAGCCAGGCATTTAAGTATTAAACACATACAAAACTCTTAAGTAAAAATAGATTACATTTTAACAAGTTGACTTTACCCAATTGTTGACACTTAGTTAATAGTATGAAATGATCATTAGCATGTGATTTAGAAACAATTTTAAATGTGATTATTCGTGATTTCCAATTTTAAATTATACTAACCATTCATGCCAAATACCGACAAATGGCAATACCATACTACTAATCCACCGGCAAAAACGAATCTATAAGACGGCTATATGACGTAGATACAGGTAACATAGAACATATTATGATGATACAGACAAGGCATCATTGGTTTCATATACTAGTTATTGATTTTAGGTTAAGAATGAAATTGGAATCTCGAGCAAACATGCATGTTCGACGAAAACTTGAGAAAAATCTAATCATCATCGGTTAACATTCTGTATATTATATTATGTCTGCAGAAGTGATGATGTTAAAATATTTATTTTGCCTTTACGTAATTCACCATCACCATACGTGATTCTTAAATCAACAACATTGCCGTAGCCCGTTTTAATCATTAACTCGTAAGCAAATCGAATATAATATCGTTTAATAAACGTAACAATTCTATACCTTATTGTTTTGTACCATATGGGTACTGCTTGCATAATATTTCCAGTGCTACTTCGCCGGCAGCAAACAACATTTTACTTGAATTTGCGCAACAGTATACAAGTTTTTTTTTTTTTTATTAGCTTTTAGTTTAACTATTACAGCTCAACAATTATTAGAACAACAATTATATATACAAGTATACAGGTTACATGTATTGTTTTACCACTCGTTATAAATTTGATATCGCGGGTGCTTTGCGGGAAACGTCAAATATATTTTATTAATACATAATATTATTATAAGCGCGCCGACACACAATGACACATTTTGTTTTGATCCGGACGCATTGCTCAGTGCCTTGAGACGTAAATCATTACGCATTTACGATGCGAATAATAACAACAACAGTCGACTGGGATGATTTGCACGCGCGAATATTATATACGAATTCCCTCTGCGTGTTACCGTGATTTCGACTTGTTTCGAACATTTCACGGCAGTTTTCACGTTGCAGGTGCCTATAATGCGCTGAGCTTATATACATGCGATATGCGTGTCGTATACATATACTGATTGCAGTACGCCAGCAATACATGTATGTGTGTGTGTGTGTATTTATTGTATATTATAATATTATCCTTTATTTTAGATTCTGAACGGAGTGATGGAATCTATTGGTTATACAATGATGTGTGTTTTTTTTTTATTCTTCTTTTTTTGTGTCTGAGGACACGATTTTTGGTAGTAAAAATGCTTCGATTTTCTTAAACAGCAACTTTTCTGAATGGAAAGTGAATGTAGATAGTACTTGGGCGAGTCAAAAATCAAACTTTTTCAATACTTTTTTAAAAAATTGAAAAAAACGATAAAAAAATTACGAAAAAACGGGAAATTTTACACAAAATCACGTTTTTACAAAATACATTTTAGATTCTGAACGGAGTGATGGAATCTATTAGTTTTACAATGATGTGTGTTTTTTTTTATTTTTTTTTTTTTTGTGTCTGAGGACAGGATTTTTGGTAGTAAAAATGCTTCGATTTTTTTATATAGCAACTTTTCTGAAAGTAAAGTGAATGTAGATGGTACTTGGACAAGTCAAAAATCCAACTTTTTCAATACTTTTTAAAAAATCGAAAAAAACGATAAAAAAATTACGAAAAAACGGGAAATTTTACGCAAAATCACGTTTTTACAAAATACATTTTTTTAAAATGCTCTAACTCAAAAACGAAAATCCACAACAACTTGAAATTTTCACCAAATCTTTTATATTGGCGTTCTCTATACATGGTTAAGTTTTCAAAATCTTTTGACATATTTTGACTTATTTATAGACAATTTAATTTTTTAAACATCTATAAAAATTTTTTGACTGTCCAAAAACTCTTGAAAATGAATTAAAGGATTAAATATAAGTAATACTAATTGTCACTGAAAAATATCAAAGATGGTTTCACTCAAATTTTTTTTATAAGCCCATAAAGTTCAAATTTGTATAAAATATGTTAAAATCGCGGTAATTTGCAAGTTATTCTGTAGTTGAAAATTCATAAAATTTTTTCTGTTTATACTTAAGGTTCAAAATTTTAACACTAGTTTTTCCATAAGCTAATCTTCAAAAATATATAAAAAAAATTTCCACCGGACCAAAAGTAAAAAATTTTATGACCGTTTGAAATTTAAATTTTTACGAAATTGCATTAAAATTTAATTTAAATATAAAATACTATATTATTATATACACATTTTAGACAAACATATTAACTCCGTTCAGAATCGTTATTCGTATAAAATGATATCTATCATTGCATTCAAATTTAACAAATCCATTGTAATAATGACCTATCCTATAAACGAGGCGCACTCCACCTCAACTGTACAGCAAAGCGAGGCCCACCCGTTTTTTTTTATTAATTTTTTTGATAAGACTTAGTAGAGGTGACTCGCAAATATAAAAACAGTAGGGCAAAATGTCGCGGGGAGTAAGAAGAAAAAATAGAAGCGATAATAAAAATACAATTTAAAGAAAAAAGTGCATGCAGCAGCCAATAAAATGCGCGTTCTCCGAATTCCAGCCACGGCATCTGTCTCTATTTCGGTACACAATAACATCATTAGTCATTCGTCGACAAAATAGATTTGGATCGCGTTGAATAACTGGAATCCAAATACCTCTCTAGCCCCTGAACGTATGTACAGCGCGATACTAGTGTTCATCTGAGGAAATTCGAATCAAGGCATCTAAAGGGTGGGCAGTCTGACCGCTTACGATTATTTTTGTTTTTTTTTAAAGAAAAACTATCAATTTATTGTCTTACAACTTGAAGGTTTTTTTTACAAATGTTTTATAACTCGAAATCGATATAAAAAAGATAATAGTTGTATTTATGTATATGAAAATAATATTGTAACAGTAACTTACTACACACAGGTTTAAAATTTAAATTATTGTATAGTAAAATTGATAATTTCAACCCCTATTATATTGAACCCCTGCACCAGGCGTAAATCCACAGAGGAATGGATGGATGCGGCGATTGCCCCCCCAACAATTTTAAAATTAATACTATCGATTCTTATAAACATCTTCATTATTAACGAAAACAACTAATGAGAAATATTCTTTACATAAGATGGGTATATAAATGTATAATTTTTAAACTTCAAATTTGATTTCTATATCTGATTCAAAGTCAGATACCAATAAATACATAACTGAAAACAATAATAGATATAGTTACTGCCATAGATGCCACCATGGAATATATTATGGGAAATGCACATTGTCTTATCTGTATTTCATAAAACCATTGATTTTAGAATGTTAAAAAGTAAATTATGAAATCAATGATGAAACTAATGATGTTATATCCACACAGTATGTGTCTGGATATAATCGATTAATCGATATTATGCGTTGCACATCTAGCTACGCTAAAATGGACGATCATTTTGATTGACATTTTACTGTGGAAAAACAACCATTATTCTCGAAATCCAAATAGGTGCTAAGATAATTAATAAGGTATCTACACTGTTCAAAAAAACATTTCATCTGACTACTGACTTCAATAAATATTATTTAAATAAATATAAAATAAAAAATAAAATAAAATAAAACATTTATAAAATATAATTTGAAATTTAAAATTTGGAATTGTGTTAATAAAAAAACTGTATAAAAAGTATATTTGATCTATTTTTGTCAATTTCCCTTCCCCATATTGAACTTCTGGATCCACACCTGCCCTACCCTAACCCACCACACAAATTCCTAATTAGGTTAGAGATTATGCAACCCACATCCCACGTATACATGCAGTGAACGATTTGCTTTTACTGAAGTTTAGACCTTAGGTGAAAGTGAAAGACGTTTTAGTAAAAAGTAAAATACAATATTTCTGCCGTAGGTTAGTTATTTACACAACAAATATTTAAATATTACTTTTTCGCGAAAAAATTACCAAAACTTTATTCCTTCAAAAACATGAAACAAATTATGTATCCTCTTCATTTACATTTATTTTTTATTATGGACACACAAAATTAATTTGAATATAACTACATAATTTATACCTCAAATATCAAGAGTAACAATCTCCTACTTGTAATACTAGTCTATTTTACTAATGAAAATATTATGGTACACCAAGGCTTCAAATATTTTAATCCTGCAGCGTATAAAAAATAAATAAAATAAAACAATAATTTGCTGTCATAAATCACCATACTATATGAAATGAAAATGCAGGTCTGTGTATTTCTGGGAAATAATCCGGAAACGTCGCTCGAGATATTTTTTACGCAAATTGTATGGAAATCTTTTTAAAATTCAGAAAATATAAACTGTACTGAAACAAAACATGTACATATTCAATATCGAAATGCAAGTATTAAATTACATTAAAAATAAAACATGGCAATGTAATGGAGAATTTATTATAAATATAATAATATAAATAATAATACAATATTGTTATTTCTATAGAAGCTTAAGTATTTTAAATGTATTCAATTAGAGCTATGACCAAAAAGGTTCATTTTTAACTATTCTGTCATCTGTATAAAGTATAAAAAGTAAACACTAAGAGCATAAACAAATATGATTAGTAAACATTAATTAGACATTAGTTAGACATGAAAGTCAAATGGGCTATTCTTGAAATTGTCATAGTTATTTTTCAGAAAATTACAAACAACAGCAATAAAACCCATAAATAGACCAACAATACATGGTGTGTTTATTTATTTGTTGTTTGTATGAAAACAGAATTGTCAAACTGAATGGCAAATTAATACCATCCAAGTTCCCGACATTTTCAATTTATTTTTCAAAAATGTTCTTTCATGCAAACCCTGATCTGCCAAATCGGTCGAGTCGTTTTCAAGTGATGCCGTAATCGACTTTTATAGTTTTATAAGAACATAAATAAAATTATTCTTTTAATTTTTTAATTTCGAATTTATGAATGTATATATTATACAATCATAATACCGAGTAAATTTTTATTTATACATTTATCAAATGTATAGATTGTATGTTGTACATACTAATAAATGACGTTATTCAAATATATATCGGTCTAATTTTGCACAAAAATAAATATATATTAGTTTCAAAATATTTAAATATTAATGACGTTTGATTTTCTGTAAAATAATATTCATATAGTAAACAAGTTGTCTCCAGGTAACGTCTAAAATACCATAAAATAAAATTATTGCATTTAAAATGCGATTTTGATAAATTGAGTTTAAAATGTGATCCAGTTAAAAAAAAGTCATATTTTAATACGTCATACCTAGTATACTAGTGTACTAGTGTACTAGTATACTCAATGTTATGTTACTAAACAACTCTGAAGAAACTATATTGAATGTTATTATTAATTTATTGCTGTTACTAATATTACTATGTGCAGAAGAACTACGTTTAATATTACAAATGTATGTTCAACATGACATCATGACAACATATAAATGCATAGGAACTTTATTTGTACATAGTGAATTATAACTATTTGAGTAATCGCTACTTCATAGTTATTTGTTGGTAATTTAATGTATGCACAACGAATTATTTATTTATAAAACTACTACGCCGAATTATTTGAATTATTTCCGTACTGGGATTCATCGCGAGAATTTCTTCGATCAAAATACATCGACGGAAACGTTTCAAATACTTCCTGGACGTTTAAAATAATTATCAAGATTAATCTGTGCTTAAAACTGAAAATTGAAACAACAGTTTAATAACTAATAACCACTTAAAGTGTAAACTCGAAGCCGTGTTCCTTAATCTCTACATGCAGTTGTACCAGTACAAATAAGCCAGTATCAGTATTAGTAATTAAGTAATAATTAAGTAGCCGTTTTTGTCGTATATAATTTTATACTTCGTCTGATCAATAATGCTAAATATTATACTAAAAATTAGGTGATGCATACCGATAAGCATATTTTACCACGTAAACCACGATTTAATTTTAAATTATGACCTGTACTTAATAGATCCCTATTTAATTAATTTTATAATAACTAATAATTACTATCCAATTTTGGTAACGAACATTTTAATTATCACTTGATCTCCAAAATATGCTTTTATAGGAAACACTTTTCAAATATGCAAATACCAGTAAATGCATACGATGTCAAGCCGTGGTCACCGTACAATATTTATATATAGTGCGCAGTGGTATATCTCCTGGGTTGTTCAATAATGTTGCTATATCCTAAATAGGTATAAATGGTGGATATGAAAACATGGCACGGTGATACCATTGATTAAATATACTTAATATATATTTAATCAATGGTGATACTATACTCGTGCACTGACTGTCTTTCAAAACCCGTAATCGGCCCTCCACCTCAAACTGTACCACATTTGTATGTTTCCGACCCAAACTTGAATAGAAAATGTGTCTTGGTGAGAGTTCTCTGAGGGATTCGGGTGCTCTAACATATTTATTTTTATTTTTCATTCGTGTTTACTAGTTCACTCCTTAATAAAACCATGAGATATGAATACATGAATATGCATCTTATTGGTTGGGTTCATTATGTGATAGAAAATTTCGCTGCAGCTGATCAAAAATCAACAAACTTCAGCAATTTTGAACATAAATTCTCAACTTAATCATCAAAATTCGTGAAAAAAAAAATGTGGAAAATAATAATCTATGGTCTATAGTAGGGGTTTCCATTTAAATAAAAAATCTTGTATTGTACATGCGCTGGTCTAATTACCAGGAAAAAAAATGTGAGACTATAAAAATACGTATTATCAAGTATAACAACCAACTAAAAAACCAAATTCAAATTGCACGAATCTGCGCAAAGATATTCAGTGTTTTTGCACACTGTATAATATAAGATTGTTAAAAATTAACGTTATCTAGCTCATTTATAAAATTAAATTTTTATGTTATCAATTAGGAACTTTGTAAATAGTTTAGTATAGCATTAATTCTACGGATTATTACAGTCATGGCAACGCGTGACCGGGTCAGCAAGTATAATATATTAATATATATAATCTGCAGGCCTGTTTGGTATATTTTATACACGGTACCTGTGTACCAGCGCGGTGATGAACATTTCATGAACAACGAAGCACAACATATATAGTTTTTAAGCCCCACTTCTTTCATAAAGAAATAATGAAATGTCGCATAATATTTTATGTGGTTATGCTTACAAATGTATATTTTGAGGTTTTGAGATTTTAATTTATACATTTATTTCAGTACCCAAATATAATAAGACAGTAAATATTAACAGCACCTGTAAAGTACCTGTGAAATAAATTATACCAAATTTCGACCATGACACCTAGGCGTATTAAAAACTTTGTCACCACGCCACTGATTAAATTAATTATAACTGAATACCAATTACCAGTTAATATCAATTTTTGAATTAATGGAATATTTATTTTATTTCATCATAATTAATGATAGAACTGTAAAATAAATTTAACCAATTGTAAATATTATATATCTTTCAGACTAAGATTTATGAATATTATTTTTAAATGTTTTTTTTCCCTATTATAAATTAGTATAACTATGACTCAACAACTATAAAAAGGTATAAATATTATTGAGGAGTGAGAACTAAACGGTAGGTACTTAACGCATTTAATATTGCGTAGGTACCTTAAGTACCAATATTATTATTTCACATGAAAATCAACTTTCTACAAGACTAATAAAACTTTTTTTCGAAAATGTAATTTCACAACCATCAACATAACTCATGAATCTTTTCAAATATTTTAGATTCTGAACGGAATGATGGAATCTATTGGTTTTACAATGATGTGTGTTTTTATTATTTTTTTTTTTTTTGTGTCTGTGGACACCTTTTTTGGTAGTAAAAATGTTTAGATTTTCATAACCAGCAATTTTTCTGAAAGGAAAGCGAAATAAGATGGTACTTGGGCATGTCAAAAATCCAACTTTTTTAAAACTTTTTAAAAAAATCGAAAAAACGATAAAAAAATTACAAAAAAACGGGAAATTTTACGCAAATTCACGTTTTTACAAAATGCAATTTTTTAAAATGCTCTAACTCAAAAACGAAAATACGCAACAACTTGAAATTTTCACCAAATTTTTATATTGGCGTTCTCTACACATGGTTAAGCTTTCAAAGCCTTTTGATATATTTTGACTTATTAATAGACAATTTAAATTTTCAATTTTTGTAAATTTTTTTTTTTTTTAAACATCTATAAAATTTAATTGACTAGCCGAAAACTCTCGAGAATTTAATACAAGGTTTACAATAAGCTTAACTTATCTTCACTAGAAAATATCGGTGATCGTTTCACTTAAATTATTTTATAAGCTCATAAAGCTCAAATTTGTATAAAATATGTTAAAATCGCGATAATTTGCAAGTTATTTTGTAATTGAAAATTCATAAAATTTTTTCTGTTTATACTTAAGATTCAAAATTTTAACACTAGGTTGTCCATAAACTTACCTTCAAAAATATATAAAAAAAAATTTAACCAGACTTAAGAGGAAAAATTTTATGACTGTTTGAAATTTAAATTTTTACGAAATTGCATTATAATTCAATTTAAATATAAAATACTATATTATTATATACACATTTTAGACAAATATATTAACTCCGTTCAGAATCGTTATTCGTATACAATGATATCTATTATTGCATTCAAATTTAGCAAATCCATTGTAATAATGACCTATCCTATAAACGAGGTACACTCCACCCCTAACTGTACAGCAAAGCAAGGCCCACCCGTTCTTTTTTTTTTTGCAAAGTTAACTTTCAACTACTAAGATTAAAAAAAAAAATAATAATAATAATAATAAATTAATTAATTAGAAACGTTTAACATAATTGAATTTTTATTAATTTATATTATCGAGTCAAGAACATTAATATTAACTTACCCAGACTTGTATTAGATTCTGAACGGAGTGATGGAATCTATTGATTTTACAATGATGTGTGTTTTTTTTTTGTCTGACAACAACTTTTTTTGGAGTAAAAATGATTTGATTTGCTTATACAGCAACTTTTCTGAAAGCAAAGTGAATGTAGATGGTACTTGGGCAAGTCAAAAATCCAACTTTTTAAAAAACTTTTTTGCAAAAATCGAAAAAAACGGGAAATTTTACGCAAAATCACGTTTTTACAAACTACATTTTTTTAAAACGCTTTAAATCAAAAACAAAAAACCGTAACAACTTGAAATTTACACCAAATCTTTATATTAGTGTTCTCTATATGTGGTTATGTTTTCAAAGTATTTTGACATATTTTGACTTATTTATAAACAATTTAAATTTTCGATTTTTGTAAAAATTTTTTTTTTTTTTTAACATCTATAAAATTTTTTTGGCTGTCCAAAATCTCTTGAAAATGAATTAAAAGATTAAATATAAGTAATAATAATCGTAACTAAAAAATATCGGAGATGGTTTCACTCAAATTTTTTTTATAAGCCCATAAAGTTCGAATTTGTATAAAATATGTCAAAATCGCGATAATTTGCAAGTTATTTTGTAGTTGAAAATTCATAACATTTTTTCTGTTTATACTTAAGATTCAAAATTTTAACACTAGGTTGTCCATAAGCTTACCTTCAAAAATATATAAAAAAATTTTAACCAGACTTAAGAGGAAATATTTTATGACTGTTTGAAATTTAAATTTTTACGAAATTGCATTATAATTCAATTTAAATATAAAATACTCTATTATTATTTATTAATTATTATATACACATTTTAGACAAACATATTAACTCCGTTCAGAATCGTTATTCGTATACAATGATATCTATCATTGCATTCAAATTTAACAAATCAATTGTAATAATGATTTATCTTATAAACGAGGTGCACTCTACCCCCAACTGTACAGCAAAGCGAGGCCCATCCGTTTTTTTTTTTATAAATGTTTTTTAAATTTTTTTTACAAATTATATAAATTTATAATTTAAAATTGTAAACGATCATTGGGTAAACAGTGAACAATTATAATTACATGTTCACAATATATTATAATTGTTAACTATAAATATAATTTTAAATGCATGTATTTGAGATGTAAGGAAAAATATATATAATTGAAATTAGTACTTTAAAGATAATATCTAACTTCAGTCATCTTGTCGTATTACACATTTACACTAGAAAAAGTTGTTAAATGTGAGATGTATCTCTTTTAACCCAAAGTTATTATTAAATAAATTAACAAAATCAAAATGGAAGGAAGTTTAGCCTAATTAAAATAAATAAATATTAATTTTACCAACTAAATAAAATTACTATCGTACAAACTAAGGGAAAAAACTGCAAGTATAAGATTTTGTCAACGAAATTATTCGATATGGATACGGTACAGGGTACAGGTTTAATACTCGTATAATCCTGCAAGATATCTGATTAGTATATTATAAATATTTGGTTAATACCTACATTTATACCGGATATTAATTCATATTCAACTTAGCTTCTCCGACACACAATATCGATTTGTTATCACCCATTCTTCATGCTTGAGTCGCCAGAATCAAAAAATATGTTTGCGACATATCGATTTGTATTAAAACTCTGCAATATAGATGATGGTGGAATTTATTTGTTGTTATGTCAAATATCTTATTAATTTACATAGTTTTTACATTGTAAAATAATCATAATTAAACACTATTTATTTTTACAAAAGCTGTTCAATGTGACACCTGTTAACTTCAATGCACTTTTATATATACGTAGATGAAATAAATTCCAAGTTTTTTCCATTAAATTTGGTGTTTGGTGAATATTATCGGCTGTATTAATAATTCGTATCAGAAGACAGAAGTTCATCTCTATTACTTAATTCTGTGGCATAAATCCTTCATAAATCCTCCAAAGAAAAAGTCGCATGGGTAAAATCCGGACTTCGGGGTAGTATATTAATATACGAATTGCATGTGGATTTTATGTGGATAGAATGCAACCTCGTCAGTAAATGAGATATTTTTTAAAAAAATTAAATTTACCGAAATTTTCTCAACAATGATTTACGTGAAATTTCAACTAACCATATTAATTAATCAGATATGCGAAATAACAAAAAATACATTTTACCGTCGTTTATCTTACAGAGTTCTCATACAAATCGATATGTCACATTACACTTTTGATTCTAGCGACTAGGGCGTGAAAAACGTGCATATCGGTTTGAATGAGAAGTTTTCAAAGAAATAAGTTAACTTAAGATAATTTCTAAAGATAATTAGACAAAAATCAAGGTTTTGAATATAGAAAAAATATAATCTTCATTTGGCTTCTCCAGAGAGTACGTGTATACCAGTTTCCTCAGAAACACCCTGTATAACAGAATCAGATTACTTAATGATCGTCGGTACGTATAAGGTATGTATTTTCTGCCATAGTTGTTTGTAAAACCAATCGTGTTTACGGACTTACTAGGTACTCGTAAAATCTATAGATAAAACTATAAAAGTAATAAACTATGATTTTATTTCATTTTGTGAACATAGGATGCTGAAGAATAGTGCACAAGTATTAGTTCGTATTATACAATTTACAAATAGAATAATAAATAAACAAATACATACATGTAGCATTATGTATTTATATTTATTCTATAATTTATATTGTTGTATGTTTGGATTTTTTCGGATATTATAAAAAGAAAATTGAGAAAAATCAAACTCCGTCAAAAAAATGAATTGAATCAATATCAAAGGAAGTGTGCATTGTATATGTATAATGGTTAGTAACCATATATGTATATATGTATGTACATTTTCAAATTATTCATAATATTCTACAGTCTACGTGCATACGACGATAACGTTATAAAAATATGAGAAAAGTATTACTGGTCACTGACATACGGATTCGAATAATGCAAAAACATAAAAATATTACCTTACGCGGTACTCAATAAAACGAGTTTATTTGGGTTAACATTTTTTTATCTTTTATCAGACCAATATGTATGTATTTTGCTCATGTATATATTATGGAAAACGGAAATTGCTATTTATCAAGGGTCCAAATTTTACATTGTACACACATAAATTCCAATAAAACTGTACTACAGATCCAACAATATAATATGTACAATGTATGAAAATCGTATTTGGGGCTATTATTCGTATTAAATGTCTGACCGTGACTGTCGATTATTCTATTTATTACAATTGTCAGACATTATTGATACTACCGCGGAAAAACTCGAGGAAACCAAATTACAAATTGTACATTGAACATTAAAGCGATTAATGCGTGGTGTGTCTATAAATCACTTTCCGAGGATAGATTGATGGCTTTGATTGAATATATTTAAATATACATTTTATAGCCTTCATGTATCGTTGTAAAGAATAAAATGAAACTTGGAGTATATTTAATATTTATTAGTACTGCAGATTTGTATAATGAAGTAAAAATGAAATAAAATCCAACAGAAATTATCAAGATGCTTATTTTTGTTATTCAATGAACTTTTTTAATCTGAGCAGTTTATGAAAGAACTAAAATTAAATAAGTGAACACCATTATTTTCCAAATTTAAAATTTTCAGGTTATAGCATAACATTTGAATAAAATGAAATATATTATTATCATAAAAGTATTATAATATGCGTATTAAGAAAGTTACATCTTATTTATAAAATTAATAGTCATGTCTATTAAATATATGTATTTTATATGAAATCATATTAGTCCTATATACTCGAGCCTCCTTATTTACTTTTATAAAGAGTACGAGTCAATAATGAACTTAATAATTTATTATAACACCTACTACAATTGTAATACGCTACTTTGAAGTTTGAAACACAATTTGAATAAAACCCATAATAATTACAGAATAAATTCAATGATAGCTTCTGGTTTTCAATATTAAGGTAAATTTTCAATTTACTAAGTATAAATATTAAATAAGATAGAGTGAATCTTGTAAAATTGTATAAATATTAGCTATAGTTATTTAGCATGAATTTATCTATTTAATTTAATTTTACTACTCAACAAGGTCTGTATTTTTTTTTACTAAACTTCTAAGTCAATCAATATTTCTACAGTAAGTCAGTGGGAAGGATACATTTGTGTACTTTTTTATCATAATATTAATATCTTTGCTAAGGACGTCACTCGTTGGTAGTACCTCACTTAATTTTAGACTCTGAACGGAGTGATAGAATCTATTGGTTTTACAATGTTGTGTGTTTTTTATTTTTGTATCAGTCTTCACGTTTTTCAGATTTCCTTAAACAGCAATTTTTCAAAAAGAAAAGTGATTGTATGATTGTAGATGGTACTTGGGTATGCCAAAAATGAAATTTTTTCAATATTTTTTTAATAGCATTGAAAAAATGATAAAAAAATTACGAAAAAATGAGAAATTTTACGTAAAACCACGTTTTGACAAACTCCTTTTTTTTAAAATGCTCTAACTCAATAACGAAAAACCGCATACACTTGAAATTTTCACCAAACATTTAAATTAGCGTTTTCTAATAATGTTAACGTTTTTGAAGTATTTTAAAATTTTTTGACTTATTTATAGACAATTTAAATTTTCGATTTTTCTAAGTTTTTTTTTTTTTTTGAAATGCCGATAAAAAATATTTGGCTGTCCAAAAACTTTTGAAAATTTAATACAAGGTTTATTATAAGTTATACTTATCGCAAATAAAAAAATTGGAAATCGTTTCCCTCAATTTTAACGATTTTAAATATTTGTAATAATTCAATATATGTAATAATTTATTGTATAATATACCTATTCTAGACCAACATACCATCTTTGTTTAGAATCGTTATTCGTATACAATGATACCTATCATTGCATTCAAATTTAACTAATCCATTGTAATGAGTAATGAACGATGTGCACTCCACTCTCAACAGTACAGCAGAGCGAGGCCCATCTGGTACTTTTTTGGATTAATTCGTCTATTTGTAATAAGTTATTATATTATGTATTTGGTTTGTTCTAGTAATAAATCACGATTCCAATTTCTTTTAAATCTGTGAAGGGGTTTTTCAGGAATATGATTAGTGCCTAGTGTACATGGTTTGAAATAATGGATTTTTATTAGATGCAAATTTATTATGAAAACGCTTGTAATGTTGTTTTTCAAGTTTATTAACTGTTTTTATTTGAAGATCATTGAATAAATCTTTAGATTTTCATAAAGGACATAAATTATTTACCGTATATAATATTTTATTTTACTCTAATTGGAATTTTAATTGCAAACTCAAGTCAAATAATTTATACTGAAATATAATATATATTTTAGTCTGCGCATGGTATTTATATATTTATACAATTACACTATTATCATCAAATTAACTATTTCAAAAAATCTCAAGTACAAACGTCAAACATACTAAAATATAATACTAATATTGTATTATTAGTAAGAATTTCTTACAACCCATGTGATACGAACTTATTTCAATTTCTATTGGACATAGTTTTTATTCTGAACACAACTCTATCTCTAAGTTTTTAACTATAGATGCCTATATTATATTTAAGTTTTTGTTTATCAGTTCTGAAATAAAAAAACATCTATGATAAAAAATATATATTTAAAGATACAAACTAAGAGCTTTTTTAAGATATCCAACATCAAGTAAATAGAAATTTACTACGCCTAATGACTTCAGTAAACGGTAATCAACGAAAACTATGTGCCTTCATTAGAAGTTCTTCTCGTATTATATAGCCTAGGTATATAATTGAACTTCGATATATAAAGCGCTATATGTATACATAATATTGTCTCCATTAATAAATTTAATGATTCTTCCTGGAAAAAAATGAAAAAGCATTTTTGTACTATAATCACTTTTCATCATAGTTCACTAAATTACCTGCACGACAATACACCGACATTGGAAATGTATCATTTCAAAATGTATTTATTATATTTTTTACAAACTTAATACTGTTGAAGTGTAGGGTATTAATAATAATTGGGTATATTATATTATGCATTTTCCATTATATCAATATTACACTACCACACGGATTTATATTATATGAATCATAGATTACATTATAACAAATTGGTTTTAACAATAAGTAAGTACAAACCTATTTTGTTTAAATAAATAAAGACTAATTTCCATTATTAAAATAATAATTTTATTACAATTTTGTAATTTTTATGTGCAAAGCAAAATTCAGACGAAACGTTTTTCGTGTGCTTTTGAAAACCGGTTGATCTCTAAATGCCAGATGTTCTTTTTATTTTGAGCATTCAATGAACACATGAAAAAAACACCTGGTTTCTCTGACATTGGTACCCAAAATTGCACAAATAAATTGAGCTACATATAAAACGTTAACATATTAACATGGTGAGGTGTTGAATACGTAATCGCTCTAATATTTCTGATTATTATTTGAAATCAATTAATTTACATTTTTCAACATTTTGATAACAAAAATAAATAATATATAATATGATAAATCTCCAAACATTATTGAAATGTATGGAAAAATTACTAACACAATAATAGTAGCCAGTAAGCAGATTGGAAAATTGATACAACTGGTATCTTCTATAATACATCACCTACACATTTCTAAAAATTACATAACAATTAATTATATAGGTTCAAATTAAATTCTTTTAAAAATGTCCACAATATTATAAATTAATATTTCTTAAAAATGGAACAGCAAAATAAAGTCAACCGAAGGACTTCAAATTTAATAAAACTCTTGTAACTGAAACTATGTTTACTATTGATCACAGTACACGTTTGAATGCATAATCATTCGATATATTATAACAGTTTATTATAGATGGAAAAATTATTGATAATATTTAATTATTCATATTGTAAAATACAATTATTTAGATAATAAACCATTGCTATGGCCATAATATTCTTAATGAGTACACAGGTTTGTCCCATAGGTTCAGAAAATGTATTCTATACTATTATAATTAGATTCTTTTTATTCACAAAAACAATATTATTGTTTTACAATCATAGATTATATTTACTATTTATTCCACAAAACAGTACATAATTAATATTTTAAAAAATATATAAATCTTATAGTGTGACGACTAACAGTCATAAGTTAAGTAAAGTAAATTGAAATGGATTAAATTTAATTTAATTAGCCGATAACAGTAACACTTTTAAGGCCTATTGTAATTAAAAGGCAGAAGACCATAAGACATTAAAACGTAAGTCATAGGTAACATTAAAGTATATGTAGATTATATACGGTATTATTAAATGAGTTTTCACTAAATAAGAAAAAATAAGAATCTCTATAGATTCTTTAGAATTCTTTAGATTTTGCAGTTGAGGTCTGGATCTCCAAATGTATGGTATTAAATAATACAAAAACATTTTGCGAATCTTTACCTAAGCTTTTGTATACATGTATACTATGTATTTTTTATTTTGTACTTTGTCACAATAACTTTCAAACAAGTTAAATTTATTATAGGTAATTCGAAAAATATAATTCCTCTCTTCAAACAGCTATAAATATTACATTAATACCAGACAAAAAATAATATTTAATTTCATTAGTGAAAAATTGAATCTTCTACGTGTAGTATCGTAGTTCTATAGTGTGGATACTATTATATTATTATATATTGGCATTAACCGTCATTCTGTAAGAATATTTTATCAATATTTGCAATAGCCAACAAAAATCACGTAGAATTTATTTCGTTTCTACAGATAGATAAAACAAAATAATATAGGTAATAATTCTAACAAACATAGGTCATAAGTCATAACAGAGTACCTGTTTCTTTAAAGTGATAAAGACCTATTATCCGGTGAAAGCGTTAAAAAAATAATAACAAATCCAATGATCTTCCAAATCTAGACCAAGACCAAAATCAAGTTGTCTTTTAAACGTCTCTACATAAAATATAGGTGCCTACGCCGAATCTATTACTCTGTCAAACTATATTAATCTATGTCAACGACATTATTTATGGACAACAAGTAAAATCCCATGACCTCTTTGTTAAATAATTCGTTATTGAACTTGACTTATATAAGTACCTATTGTTACATTGAATTTCACTCAAAATTTCGTTTCAATAATAAATTAAATTAGTACCTAGTACCAATATGCTTTCTATCTTAATTTGACGTACGAATATTTTTATACTCCCTAAATGATTATAGTATAATTAATTTTTGGCCAATTAAATTTAAAAAATAATTCTGGAAAATATTATTGCGTAATTTTTTTTTTTTTTTTTGAAACTACGAAAATCAAAAACAATTGTAATATTACATAACGGAGTGATATAATCTATAAATCTATTGGTTTTCCAAGGAATTACTTTATGCATAACATTGATTGGCAATGTGTTTAGCGCACACGTGATAATCTGAAACAACAACCGTACTTATATGTCACGTCCTCCAAGTAATTATACACAACAAACACATACGAAGATTTATCGATAGTAATAATACAACACAGTTTATAATATAGTCTTTATAAAATAATGCAAAACATTTTGTAAATCATTGAACGATTTTCGATATCGCTACTTATTATACTAAACACTGAAGTAATTTACTAATTCACAGTGTAAACAAACTGAACACATAATCGATGAGATACAAGAATTAAATGTTATCATTATACAGATTTTCAAAAAGGTCTGTTGAACTTGTGTTATTCACTAAAATAATTTCATTTATATTAATTATTTTCATCATTAAAAACACTTAGGAAAGTTGTAGTTGTAAACGGATCAATGATATAGTTTAGTGATTGGAGCTGGTTAGTTTTGTTTTAAACTTACCAACTAAGTTGTTCCTTTAACTGATGATAGAACTTGTAAAGTTTTTTGTGAAATCGAATTTATCGGTTTATTGTTAAATCAATCAAATATATGAAAACTGACATACTAGTTTACTATTTAGTTCAAAAACGATCAATCTTTCAAAGATTTTATAAGAAAGTAATAATGTATATAATATATACTATATATATTATACATATATAAGATTATAAGTATATACAATATTTATAATCATCTAATATTAATTGTTAGTATAAGTTTTGTTTTAATTCATTCTAGGAATAAGTGTACCTATATATTATAAATTCAAATCGTAATAATTTTAAAATAATTTTCATCCTCAAATTGACGAATATAACCAATATTTTTTTCGAACGCTATTACGTCCAACTACAACTACAAAACTATGATTCTGAAAGAATATATTAATGGTATTTTAACATCAATTCATTATCAGTAATAAAAATAATATCATACATATAATATTTTATAGTTTTTTATTTTACATCTTTAATAATAAAATTATTATTTCATAAGATAAAACTAAATATTATGTAAAATATTGATGCTATGCATAAACTAGCAATATACATTTTTATTTATCTGTAAAAATAATTATTACCTTTTTTAATGGGCTTCAACATACGTACTCGTACATAAATTTCTAATAGGTATTTTATTTCTTATAAGATATTTTACATCATCCTTAAATTCTCATCAAGTAGTAAGTTTACGATCGTAAAAGTATTCTTATTGAGTATAACTATCGATATTTAATCATTGTGTATAAAATACTTATAAGTATATGGTCTATGTATTAAAAATTTAAATTTTTCAACTCTAATAATAGACCACAAAATAATCATAATACTCATACGTTATACATATGCGACAAAATCAAAGATGTTCTATTTTAATTTAAATATTATGTTTACAACGATTTGTTAAGTTACATATTGTTTCGTGGTTATAAAAATTGAAAGACAACTTAAAATAGAAGTGAATAATAATTGAGGAATGACAAATAGTATTCGAAAAAAGAGAGTTCGAAAAACATTATTTTAAAATTATAATACAATTTTGAACAAGAACTATTGGGCTTAACGGCGAAATATTCTGTAACACATTTTTAACTGATTGTAATTTCAAAGGCTACAGTCGTTGATAATATACTTAATTGTACGTTACGAAAACTGCACCACTTTGATAGATGGGCGAGTCGAATTATTAGTCAGTCGTACTTAGATGACTAAATAATTGTAGGATTTAACTTGTAGAGCCGCAAAAGATATTATTTACTCGCACGGAAACAATGGCAATTTCAGTTTTTCTATAGTTTAAATTATTACTATTACTTTTATTATTATTATTACGTATACTATATTAAACGGTTTAAATGGCTGTTTGCGGTTACCAAATAATTATCAGGTAGGTATACTATATCTGAGATTATAACTTTTTTTACGGCGACTCTGCAGCACATGTGAAGAAAAGCTGCAATAAATTGCGTGTAATTCAGAGACTGGAATATTTTGTTCATCCAGACTGTTATGTCTGCATCATATAAGTGACGTTCACTATCCTTTTATAATGGTTATGAACCCGTATTAAACACTAAAACACGTGCAACATTATAGTGGTTACACGCGTTACATGTGGTGTTGAGGTAACGTCACATCACGCGTGATTATATTGGGACCCCGATGGTCTCTAGACAATTTTAATTTAAACGAAACTTCCTTTGTTCGAGTAATTTCAGAAGAAAAAATTTAAAACAAAATATTTTTTTTTATTTTCAGACGAAGCAAACGCTAAGGAAAATACTAACCCAAGGGTAATTAAATAAACACAGCCAATTCAATTTTTTTCACGATAAAGTATGCGCAACTTAATTTACTTTAAATTATACATTATTTAAATTTTTTGCGCTTAGTTTATTTTGCAGATGAAAGAATATGCGCTCATTCAAATTTAGCTATTATTTTTTTTTTTTACTGAATCATCGATTTCATTTATAGTTACTGTACCTATATATAATATTAATAAAAAATTTATATTAAAGTATAAATTAGAAATTCTTTCTATGTAATGCAGAATGCTATTATTTTTTCGTACAGATTATAATTATCTTAAACTTCACTGTTTTGATCGTAAATTCATAACTATAAAAAAATTCAGATGAAAGTTTACAATCGATTAATTAAAAATATGACCATAAGAAACCAGTTCTAAAATGTTAACTGTAAATAAGTAATTAATTTACTTTGGCTGCTTATTACATTAAATTATTTCAATAAAACCTGCACTATAACTTATAACTCTTATGTCTTTAAGTATCTTCTGATAAATTTAATATCACTAAATTTTCTCTACCATACTCATTCCACGATTTCACAATGTAACAGATCTTATGGAAAAACATGAAAACCGCTTAAAAAGTGATATGGTATCATTTAGGTTATAGAAAAATGATGAAAATGTATGGTGACATCACCGAGCAACAGTTACTAATTTTAGTAATTTACTATATTAGTTGCTCCTAGCTTAGTAAAGGAAATCTGTTTTTTCTTAACAATGATTATTACAATTTAAAACTTACGACTAATCTGAATAATTTAAATGTGTAAGTTATGGTTCGTCATATAAAACTTATATTATATTTAAATTAAAAGTAATTTACCATCGTTTTACTTTACTTATTAGTCTTAAAGTTATAATTCCAAAAATAAAAATAAATCATTTATTTACTATAAAATAAACAATAGTTAAAACATCAATAAAAGTCCTAAAATCATATTATTAAATCGATATTATTTTATGGAATAATAATAGCAATAGTTTATATGTAAATTATAATTCATAGATTTTATGATAAACGGATGGGAACAATGGAGAAATAATGTTTAATACATTAGTTATTCAATGAAATAAATGAAATATGGTGTTATGTGATTTAGTCATTTAGTAAAAGTTAATATTTCTGTTTTATTCAATTTTACGATGACTTATAACAAAATAATTTTTGCTCTTTAATTTTATTTCGAATTATTATTTTAAGAATGTATGTATAATAATTACTTAACCTTTTACATTTTAATTTATGATTATATCGTGTATTTTTTTTATGAAAGGTAATTTATATTATAATTATTGAACAGTGTTCTATGTTCTATGCAGTGACAATATAATACAGTGTTTCAATGTTTCATGAGGCCGTGGCCTCATGCTCAATTTGGTGATGGAATCCTTTAACTTTTGAGATTTGGATACTGATAACTAAAGAGGATATTTTATTAGGATGATTAAGGTACTATTAAGGGTTCAAGATCTACGACGGATTAGGAAGCTTAACTATGCTTCTTAAATGTGAAAAATATATTGATATTGACTACAAGACTGCAATTGATTATCGATATTACAATGTTTTGGGACAATTTGGATGTTGGCTCGTCAAATTATGCTTATGCCATGACGAACGGACGAAACGTGATCGTTTATAGATTCTTTGACTTAAATAATTAAATAGTTAAATCACGGTAGATACGCATTTAAAAACTGTTTTGTACACGTACACGACACTACGGCACCTGTGGTCGAACCGGCACATCGTATACGAATACATACAATGTACATATTATCGTAATGCGGTTGGTGGTTCTTATTCTTAGAAATGTTTTATCTATGAGATAAGATCTAAGATGGTAAGATCAACTTATTATTTATCAATTTGCATTACACCATTTCATTAAAGATTAGAAATGTAGTCAAACAATGTTTCTGTTATTGTCTTAAACATTGTTATTATTTACAAAATTTGTTTATAATACTTTAAGTTTGGAAGGTATCCCAGACGGACAGACCCCAGTAATGATTAGTATAATTACTGTGACAAATATTATGAAACTTTTAAAAACTAAATTAGTCATTCTCAATATAAATCTGTACACAAAAACAAACGTGTATTGTGTATTTCAAGTAGAATATAAAATTATAGTACATAAATACTTACAAGAAGTGCCCTAGGCTATTGACTGTTGTCCCAATGGAATACCAACGACGGTAATTTTATGCCAAAGAAAAATGTTCGAAATATTTCTCTCCAACATTCTACCTTCGTGCTCATCTTGATGTTTTATTCTATCCAAGTCAAATATTCACCGAAAATAATATACATTCTTGTAAATAAGTATCTACAAACAACCTTCGAATAAAAATTACGAGATTATATTATTTTGATAAATGTTTTGAAAACTTTTACGTTTTAATAATATAAGCTACCCCTACCATTGAGGTTTAATTTTCAATAAATACAAAATTTAACACTTGGATTTGTTTTGGGAAAAAAACTCAAAATAGGTACCTCTACTGTAGCAATATATAGTATTTAAAACAAAGTATAAAAATAGCAATTACTCGTCAACATTGCTGTTGATATGGGAAATAATATTACGTAATAGCTAGAATAAACGTTGAGAAACTGCCGGCTGTTCCAGCACTTTAAATTAACTCTAGATATTATTTAGGTTGTCCGTTGTATGATTATATTCGAGTTCCACGAAACGAGAACGGTTGATTTGTATAATCATTGATTTTAGAATATACTATTTTATATTATATAATATGGTATATTCTGAAATCAATGGTATAATATTAAACTCGGGAAAAACAATAAAATCTACATCACTAGCTCGTTATATTACACTCGCATGATGGTTCTCCGGAAATGTATTGAAAATAGACCGTGATAGTAGTAAAAACGAAACGAAAAAGGTATATTATTGTAAAAATAATATTATGTTGGTTTGGTCCTTACTCCTTCGTATTCACAGCCGTATAATCGGTTTGCGAGGTCCTGTGACAGCTGTCCTCAGGTGGTAGGTACACCGTCGCGGTACCGTGGGGTTACCTAACCAAGGAGATCGGGGGAGTGGTGAGTCCTTAGATCACATTATTCTGTATCCATATTGTACTGCAGCCTGCAGGGCTGCATTGGATAGAGCTATTTAAAAATATACCTATATATAATATATAATATAATATATTATATATTATAGGAATATAAATATAAAATAACCGTGAACTGTGAAGCATGGCAAATGGCAATGATTGAGCCATATGTGCACGCGCTAGATACCCTCGCATTATGTCGTATGCGTGATGGAAACTTTAAGCCCCAAACGGCCAACTGCTAAACTTCACGGTACCATCTATGGGGAATCCAGTCGCTGTGGCGAACTGTTATTCTCAGGGGAGTTGCCTCCGTCTTACAAGTTATATTATCTATATTTGACATATACAATTTCGAGTATCGTATATTCGTATAGATGGGTGGAAAATATAAACTTGCATGAGAAAAGTTCCTAGTTCACCACACCATTAACCCAGTAATACTTTGGATACTTAAAATATTAAAAACTTTACATTAATTTTCAGTTTATTTAACTATAATTAATAAGGATGAAAACCTTCTCTACGTCTTATAACATAACATGGTATTTCACAGTTCATACTATATTGCTCATTAGTCATTACTTTATCACCACAGCGGAAATTGGTTCACGGTTTCATGCCATAAAAGGTGTTTTCATATCGAAACGAAACGGTTTACTAGAAGTAAATTATTTTAGCGATAATTTTAGGTCAAAACCAATATGGATAAATAAATATATTAAATCGCCTACAACCAGCACGATTTACTCCTGCAATATGGAACGTTAATGAATGCATACTAAATAGAAGAAGATAGGACAACCACGCTGAAGCGTACAATAGCCGTCTGAATTTTAAAATGGGATTACAAGTAAGTACATCATGAAAATTTAGAAGCGGGTAAAAGTCCTCCAAAAAAATTAATTGATGTTTATAAGAGGATTTTGAAAATTGTATTAGAAAGCAAAGTATAATTAGTTTTTTAAAAAGTATCTCTTAAAATATTAGTCGACAATAAATCATTAATGTTTTTCCAATTATACAGGTATTTTATTTAATATTTTAATTTTATTGATTTGTATATTATTATTTATTAAATTAATTTAAAAAATTATAGATGTTTTTAAAAACAAACATATAATTCGTTTTTAGGGCATTTATAAACCTAAGACCTATATTTTCTTGTTTTACGCCAAAACGGCCACGCCGAAATGTCCTAGATTGATATTCAGGATCGTCTAAAAGGTTAGAGGATTGGTAAAATGAGTTTATTATTTTCCGTTGAACCAAGTGATGTGTACCAGTGTACCATACGAAAGTATGATAATATGCGCGTACTTTCAACTACATATGATTTAACCTCTGTATAAATATGTTGCACTTTCTCCTCTAACCTAAAATATCCATTGTTATCTAAGAAATAAGTGTGTTTTCAAGTTTGTTATTATTTTAAAATCATGCAATCATGATGAACTTGTATTGGCCGGATGGAACCTGGGACACGAACGTCAACGGCACATCGGTTCTCCGTGTTCACGACGAGGGAGACGTCCAGTTTCGTGTGCCCCCGGCCCCCGCCCGACCGCGGATCGTGCGCACGCGAGAACACGACTACCGTGAATACCGGTCTCGGTGCTGCCACCGCGAGCCCCTCCGCCAAAGCGAATCCCTTCACCTCCGCCGCCGCAGCAGACGCCCCACCGCCGACGGAACAACAACAACAATAATAATAATAATAACACGTCTGTTGTGTGTTCGGCCGCCGCCGACCGATTCGTCACGGCCGCCCAAACGGCGACGTCGGCGGTGGCGGCGGCGGCGATGACGGCAGCAGCGTGTAGATACTCAGCGATGCCTCTGCGCCGCGACGAGCCGACTGCCGACGACAGTCTGTGCGGAACCATCGCGCCGGTTAGTGATTACATGCGTTTACCGTCCGCAGTGACGTGCCGGTTGTTCGTATTAAACGCAAACGTGGGTGCGCGCGTCACACGCATCGCACAAGAACCGCGTCGTGGCGGCGACCGCCGTGAGGAAAGGACAATCATATTCAATCATCATATTAAGCTCGCGGTGTGTCTACGGATCTAGCACGCGCGAAACGACGGTGAGAACGAGTAGCTCGTATAATAATTATAGCATATTTATTCATAATCAACCCACACGGTTACTGCACGTTTTATTGTTTTCGTTATTAATTTCATTATCGGTCGGGTCGACCGAGGGGCTGTGTGCAATACGCGTTTGTGATCATTACGGTTTCGTAACGGTTGGTCATCACGATCAGAACCTACGTAGTGTAGTTAATAATATGTCCTAGCAAGTCCAAGAGCAGTGCTGCGGCCTTGGCGGTAGCGCGAGAACGAGCCGAACCGTTCGGATCAAAAACCGCGGGAAAACGGTTTTCACCACGAAAAACTACGGGATGAATAAACAATGGAACTACGACTAATCGTGTCGCCTCCGCCGCCGTTGGCGACTTTCACGTGCGCGCATAATCCGCCAACGAAACTATTTTTTTTTTATAGGTACAACAATATCGCTGTTCGTTTCGTACAAATGTCGCCCCGATGAGCGCGCCATTGCTCATTTTTTCGTTTTCCACTAGGTGCGCTGGCGCCCGTACACGTGCTAGTGCTTGCATAATAAATGTGGTTTTCGGTACTTAACTACCCAATTCGTTGTCGACGACGATATCCGCGAATAATTATAATGCCAGCCAATAGGATTTTCTTACAATCTAAACGTTCTCAGCTCGTTTTATCGATGTGTTATATCCGTGTTATCATTCGACTTCAAACCCGATTATCTCCTTTTGAATTTTGATATTTGTTCTTTGGTCATGGCGAAGACGGCGTGTGAGCGAGCAGGAGAAAACAACGGGAAACGCGATTTTATGTTGATTAATTCTAAATTTTACTCCGGAGTCACTGGCCGTTGTTTGAATGCATTTGGTTTTGATAAGATTCCAATTAGAAATTACTAAATTAACAAGTGTATCAAGGCATTTTTCTTGTTTGAAACCACGCGTTTAGTTAATAAATAGTTGAATTGCTTTAAACGTAACAACTACAAGGATATTTTGCAGCCCTTTTCCTCCTAATCGAAAACGCTCATGAGCGTCGACCCTTATCAAAATGGCATTATTTTGTTCGTCGAGTGTGGTGGTGGAATGCGCGCGATCACGGTCCTAGGGTCAGCGCAGGGAGGGAGGTCGTGTTATTCTCTTTAGCCGTTACGTATGCGTTTAGAAATGAACGCAATCGTTGTAGTGTGAAATAACGACGTGATAGTACTTAGCCAGCCGGGGTCTCCGCTTCCCGACGGACAGTTGTTACGATTCATATACGAATGAATTGGGAAAAAATAAAGAAAAAAAAATGGTTTTTCAAACCCAAACAACATTGACGACGTCACTCTCGCACTCTTTTTCAACAATTGCCGTAACGTCTCTTCGACGGATAATAACAAATTTATCGTTACGAATGCCACCGCCGCCGTCTTCTATGCGTGCATGTTTTATTTTTAATTTTTCGTATGTTATTCAAGGAATAATTATTACTATATTTTTCCATAGATAACAGTGTTTCTAAAAACACTAGCCGGGAATGATTTATGAGTAAAATTTTTAAATATACAATATACTTATCCAAACTTTCTGCATTTTGATCGCTTTGCTTTCCCACCGTAGTGGCGCCAAGTTGCGGATATTTAATTATCGTGTCTCGGTGTCCGTAATATTGGCCGTACCCGTGAACTCCACTTCGATTCGGTGGACCATGACTAATAATTCCTCTCTTCGTGCCTTCTTACTCGTGTATTTTTAAACCATACTGCGCAGTAGTGGTCAAATAGAGGGGAGGTTAGGGGATATATCCCCCATGACCCTATTTTCAATACTTAATATTTTTCAATGTTGACAAATATTTATCAAAAAAAAAATTGTACATAAAAAATTAACCACATCCCTTCCTATGACAAAATAATTTTACCGCCACTGATAATTTTCTGCGATATAAATATACAGGCGTGTGTAACAGGAAAAAATAATTATTATTGCTTGTTGATATGATTACTATGGCACTGTTCGCACTGATAATTTACCACGCCTCATTGTTTCTAAAATAATAAGAATTGCACTTATACGTGTTGGAAATAGAAAGGTTTTCAACGAAATGTAACAATATTGTCTCGTAAAAAATTCGTTAAAACAATAAAAAAAGATACTTTATATTTCATTATAGAAACTTGTATAAAAACAAATATAGACTTCATTTCAAATAAACTTTTTATGCTAGCAATATTTTTTTTTAATTGTATGACCTCTACGGTTTGACTTGAAATTCTAGTATTTTACTAGAATTTATTACTACAATCTTATTCTGTAAATCTTTGGTTAGGTTATAAGAAAATAATATTTTGTGCGTGTAGATGCGAAAGTTACCATGGTATGATCTCGTTTATTAGTAATTATTTAATCATTTTTTCGAAGTACTGTCATAGCCTAGCGGCATTAGGTGGCTGTGCGTAATCTACGGTCACCGGTTCGAATTCGGGCGGCACAGCCGACTGGTAAGAAGATGCCGCTACCACTCCCTCCCAAACTAATACACGTAATTGAGACTTGATAAAATAATCGTTGAGATGTAATGGCCACGATGCCAAAATCTCCCTAAAAAAAAAAATAAATAAATAATCATTTCTTCCATTTATATATATTTTTTTTCGAATAAAATCATGTTGTCATCTACTGTTTATATTTAAATTTTAATACTTAAAAATCGTTTTGCTTTCTCACGTAATTAAGGATTTTTTAAACAAAATTATTATTTTAACCTTAACCTTGTAAATTAAAAATAAATAAAAATTTAATGTAAATAGACTTTTGTCATTGTATCTTATAGTATCTTCGAGTAAGATTTTTAGTTCGCACACCATTTTCGAAGGCTGTAGGAACCTTTTTTAGCTTTCAAATTATTTAAACATTTATATAAGTATGTGATGAATTAATACTTGAAGGACAATTTGTGAGGGGTAAAAACAAATATGTTGGTATAGGTCATGGACAAACTGCTTTTGTCACTTTCAAATATGTCTCAGAAACAATTTATTCTATTCATTTTGTGGTCATCCGATAAAATAAATTAAAAATTATATATTTACTTCGACACTTTAGTTCCTATTTTATTGCAACATGCAATTTTCATTATAAATTTGATATTTCTAAGATTAAGTTTCTTTCACTTTACTAATCCAAATAGTTACCAAGGCACTGAAGTAATTATTTTAAGATTTAAACTAACTATGATAATATAGGTAGGTACCAATTAATGATTGTATTGTATTTTTATACCTATTTTATCATGTTTACCGTAGTTTATAATTTTTGTTAAATTAGCCAAGTACCTTCTTGACCGTTCAAGTACCAACTCTCATCTTAATATTAATAGTAAAAATACACTATTATATAAACACTAATTGTATTTATTATATTTAAACGTAAACTATCTCACTAATGATATAGGTATTAATATGTTTCAATGAGAATCTTAATTATTTAATGATAATTATTATTGTTAACCTAATACTTATGTAGTTTTTAAACATATTTAAAATAATTAAGTATAGATGATCTTATTATGATGAGTGATGAAAAACGTTTAATTATTATATAACACCTATTTAAATTTAAACGGGAATTGTCTCTGGAATCAAATTGTTAAAAATCACATAATACAGAATTATTTCATTCATTATTTTTTATTTGTAAATGAAATAGTAAATTTAAAATTTAAAACTCGATTTTACTACGGATATTGTCAATTATTCTGTTTTTGAATTTGCCTACCAGAAATGACCTACCAAATGACGCAATTGCCGATTTCTCCCTCTTAATCGTAACTTAATAAAATATCTGCGCTATCTTTCTTTTTTTATTATGCAATCGCAACGAGCCCATTATAAAATGTATTTAAAGTATAAAAAACGAGTTAAACGTTTAATAAAAGCCCCTTTTATATTTTGTGATTTCCTGAATCAAAAAAAAACATGATTTTATTTGTATTCCTTGCTTGTAAGGAAAAAATATCAGTGCCATTATATTAATTATTTTAAGCCATTGATCTTTTTTTTTTTTAATATTTTATATTTTTTTAGGGCTATAATTATTAGTTATTAGTGTTATTACAAAATCCTAATATTTAAACTCGTACAAGTACCTATAGTAATATAAATATCCTAAGGTATGATACTTAAGAGTTAAGGCTTTTATGTGATAGGAATACTAATTATGTAAGTTATAAGGAAAAATCTATATTTCCATTGTACGTTCATTTATTTGTAATTTACATAGATGGTTCATACATTTCAAATATTCGAACATAAAATAACTTTTTTATAAGAACATAATATATTTATTATATTATCTCGTTTATTTAGTATTTGCTCAGTAGTATCGTGCAAGTTGACATTTTCTAATTTATTATGTATTAAAATTAATTATTATTTTGTATTGGGATTGCTCAGATGATTGTCTGATGGTTTTATAGGTGTGCGCACACTGGTTAATTATCTATAAAGCCCCAAGGACGTATACAATTGACCGTTTCCTCTTCGTGCTACGTGCATCTACTAGTAGAAGTTTATCATACATGGTTTCTACATATATTAAAGTTACCTATTTAATTTTTAAATTAGAGATAACCTTTCATTATTATTTAGGTATGAATTTAACTCAAAACTATACTTGAGACCTTTGTTATGGAATTTATATACTTATTTGAATGACATTTTTTTTAGATGTACGCAAATTAAGTACGTTAGGCAATATAATATTCATAACATTCACTAGCAGGTTCACTAGCTATTCGAACGATTGTGTTCTGACTTCTGACTTCCGAATTCGTTATGGTTATGAACTTAAGGTACACTTATATTATGATCCTACTTAGGTGCATTCATTCCAATATTTTCATGAAACATATCTGGTTGACATTTACAAATGCTACGAGTTCGTAATTTCTTTTAAAGTTCAACGTTGAAACTTCGACAACTTCCGAGTTGATATTAAAGTACCTATGTTTATTTTTGTAATAAAATATAATCCGTCCGCAATAGGTCGTAATCTTCATTATTATCTTGGTGACATTGAGAAACGATGAAAACATAATACATCGGCACTAGTTTTCACTTTTAAGCTAGTGATCATATTTTTTTATGGTTGTACTATAAATCGTGTGTTTGGTGTGTGCACGAAATGCAACGTCGCGCAAGGGTACCCCTTGTCTGTTATTCTGATGTTGATGGTGAATAGCAATTTATATTTTATTATTATTTGCTGTTGATCTGCGGGCGACAGCAGCGCAGGAAATACGGCCCAGTGATGCCAACCCTTGAACCGGTTCTGATCGTTTTCATGTTCACAACCTTTAATTTATTTTTTTTATTAATGGCCATATAATATAGGTACTTTATTATAGTACACCGAGTAGTACACCTACCTACCTAACCTACCCAACAATCAAAATGTACAACACCGAACTAGAATATTTTCCCTTTAAACTATCTACATATTCTTAATAATATATTACCCATTTTCATTGTCATACTTATAATATTATACTTCAAATTTGTGCCTACGGGCAAGAAGAATTATATAACAGCAAAATATATTATTTTCAGTTTAATAACACACTTTATATTAATATATATAACACCTAAGTACTTCGTTATCGTTTTGAATATTTATTTTATTACTTAAATATTGTTTCCCGTGATTCAATTTGAAATTCCTATACTCGAATGTATACTGCTGGCTGCTGCGTGTATTTTAGAATTGTTCGATGTAAGATGTAACATACATAATTATGTACCATCCTCCTGTATTTCGTAAGAATCTGTGTATTCCGTATTTCTTTCGTTTCTCGCCTGTCTTCTTTTGGTGGTATAAAATACATCGATTATATTTGAATTATCTGTAAAACCTTAAACGATCGTATTTTTGTTAATACTAATTGATTTTAAGTTTGTCTTATGTATCAATGTTCGTCTAAAACTATAATCTGTACGTTTTTCAGAAGAACTTCATGTAGCCATTTATATAAAAAGGGTTGGTAGACCCTAGACATAGACGTAATGAACAGAGATTATACGATTACTTGAAACGCATATAATTGAAAACCCGTTCCAAAGTAAATGATGTGTTGTAGAAACGATAATACAAATGCTTAAACATTTATTTCTGTCTTCAAAGTAGGATTTATTCACTTATTTTCTTTTATTCCATTATAAATTCAATCCGCGTATAGGTAGGTATAGTTAAAAAAAATATGAACCATATATTTATATAATATAAGTAGATACCAGAAAATACACCAATTTATAGTAATATCAGTAATACCATTGATTATAAATACTACAAAAAAAAATTTATAATCAATGGTAATACCTATTATATACAATATTTATATACATATATACCTATATAATAATATAATATCAACATTAACGATAAATTAATCATTCTAAATAACCCTTTCACAATTTATTTAAAAATTGTGGAACATATACCAGTATACCTCGAGTTACCATGTTAACGTGTTCTCCACTTGCCAGACTACTGTAACTGACTACTGTATGGTCAGATACTTTCCTATCCGTACATACACATCTCATGTCTCCATTATATGTTTTTTATATGACGATATTTTATAGGTATATAATACGAGTATATCTTATGAGTTATGGTATTTTATATTATAATTTGATACAATATATTTACGATATTACATAAACTTACCCTATATGTTATTTATTTTGCTTATTAACTTTTCAGCTGGGTTTTAGAACTAAAGATATTTACCTACAGAACCTAGGTATTTATTAGTTCATCACTATATATTTCTACAGTAGAAGTAGGTACTTATGATTCTCCATAGGTGTATTTAAATTTTCGTGACTGTAAGGAAAAGTTCAAAAATCGTTCAGCATTTCATCTACATTAAAGGAATATTTTTCGATAATATTAAATACCAAATTATGATAAGTAATAATGATTTTACAAGCATTTTCAAATAGTTTTGAAATAATATAAACGGCAGGATTTTTTTTCCTTACTTTTCACGCGGTGGAATTAAAATTATCTTATGGACAAGAAGATCTCTACGAACACGTCAAATTTTATAGTTTTCTAAATTAATTATTTAATTATTTTCTGTACCCAACATTAAGAACATATCTCAATTCTTTAATAATTCTATTCTAACTTGATTCCATTCTACATTATGCTATTCAGTTATTATAAAAAAGAACCATCTTAGATTAGACGAAACACTAGTTGTATGTTCGATTACAATACACTTAGGTATTATTATTGTTATAAAAACTACTGTCGAAAAAATGTTAATACGTACTTGTTATAACAATTATGATTAATGAAACACTAATTACCTACTGATTTATAAAAAATATAGGATACATACCAATTTCGCTTATTAATATGATTAATATCGAAGTTCCTCGTAATTCATCTTTTTTGTTGCATTTTATTTATTTTCATGTGGATATTTAAATTCTGTGATCCAGAAAACGTATTATGAATTCATTATAAAGTTAATCTATATATGATACTCGTGTTATATACGATAACTTTTAAGGTATATACTTGAAAACACTTTTTTTATAAAAATTGATAGGTGTTGAAATGTTTATTATAGGCGTTTAAAATAAACTTATTATAAATAATAATATACGATAATAAACAAATTTTCTCAATTCAGAGTATTATACTTATTATATAATAAATAATAGTAGGTACAGCACCAACTTTCGTGGGACTCAGTGAGATGGGATAAATAATCTCCCCTCGATCCCTATTTTATGTCCATTTAAATTTAACTTTGGATTTAAATTTTCTTAAGGCATACCTAGTTATAAGTGTTCTTATACTAAAATAATAAAAACAAAATAAAATATAAATAAAATAATAAATGAAGTATGTCTCTTAAGTAAAAATTAATAATCTGAAGTACCTACTATTATAATAATATTATTAATATTATTATTATTATTATTATTATTATTATTATTATTATTATTTATATTGATTTTAAACATTGGATTAGTTAGCTGTGGGATGTCGGATGAAATCAATAATTTTCACATTTTGTTTGTAAGGCTGATTCCGTCGTATGCTATATCAAAATATTCAGTAGTGAAGTAAAACGTAATACCTATTTAAATTTCCATGAAAAAGAATATAGATGCTTATTTCTGGGTTAGTTATTTTTTGGATAAACCGACCCCATATTAAAGTACCTACCTAAAATGATTTATTACCAACCATAGTGCCCTTTACATGACATTTTCTTGAACATTTCAAATAAAGATGACCCTAATATGCTTGGCAATATGGCATTCAGGCGTCAAATGTCTGACAGTTATATTATATCATCATATTTTTAAACTAAGTCATAGATTATTGTAACTGGGGATTTTAAATTTTGCCTAAAACAATTATCTAATTTGTTCAATATTTAAAGCAAAAATATTTGAAATTATAAATTTCTAAATAATTGAAATATCTTCCAAAGTTTCACTTATTTTATTTCATAATTTGTAGGATGTCTTAACATTTGATTAACATTTTTCCTCTGGATAAAAAAATATTTTTATTATTAAATTTATTATAGTATATTATATATAGTATTATAAATACACTTCATTTTCAACAATTCTCATTTTAATCTTTTCACCGTACACATGTGACAAAACAAACATTTCTTATAAAAAGGGGCTCTTTTGAGGGCTACCGATTGTTTTAGTTTTCGAGAAACTACCTACACCTTGTAAAATAGTATTCGTCTTAAAAATTGATTGTACTGGATGAGTAAGTTAAAATCTCAATTTATGTGAACTAATCTCATTTTTTAACAATTTACCTGTGACTACTATACAAATTCAAGAAATGACTCGTGAATTTACAAAATATATTAAAAATAATAGAAATTTAGTTCAAATTAATCGAGATATTTACTTCAATTTACAATTTTTCAATTAACAGTCTAATTTAAATGTGACTGGATCGAAATAACCAAGGGAAGGAATTCACTGAACACTGTTCCTGGTTCGAAACTTGGTCACGAACAATTTATATAACATATTTATATATTCAAGCGTATCTCATAAGTATACAATGACATGTAGGAAATATGATGTACCTATATTGGTTTACGATAGTGTGGATTTTTTCTTTTTCTTACAGGAATAATACTTGTAATCCTGACTAATACGCAAAGAACTGACAAGTAATAGCAGATATCTCCATAACGGTGAAACTGTAACAGTTGATAGATTTATCAATAATAATTAGTAATGTATAATAAATAGTGATAGTTTTACTCGAAGTTTTATTTCTTAAGTATATTGAGTTTAAAAAGCTCACTAAAAGCTCTATAAAAAAAGTGTATTAAGAAATACAATATTTAGTATACCTTATAAAGATAATACTGTTACTCAAAAATGTTATAACATTAATTTTCTGTAAACGGAAATCACTGTATAAAGGGTTATGCCGTGATTTATGAATTATGATATATTATGATAGTATTATTATAATGTTTAATACTCCAATAATGTAACCAACTATATTAATAATTTAATTTATTGACATAACATATATTCAATTAATTATATTTATCGATGTAATTTGAATTACATTCTCTTCGATTATTTCACTAATTCAATAAGTTTGGTGTAACCTATTTTATCCATTATCGTTAAGATAAATAATGTTAATAATTATAATTATAAATTTAAATTATATTTAATAGTCAATATAATTTTATTGACTGTCGCTCTATACTAATTTGTGAATATTAGAATTTATAAATCGTATTTGGATCTCTTTTTAGCATATCAAAGTTTTCTAATTTTTTTTTTTTTTTTTTTAGTAGGTATATTATTATTAAGGTTGATCACCTTTATTTCCTTTCTTTATAACTATTATTTTATATATTTTACATAGTTTTAAATTCTGAGCCATATCGAAAATACATTATACCCACCATTTTTTATAAATCATTTACTATCAATATACTTGTCAACCTATATCCAGTCATATATAATTATCAAAATATGAGAGTTGAATAAGTAATTATTCGTCCTACAGTTTTAAATTTTTTTTTAACATTACTATTCTAAACATATTTTTTAATTGTATTTTTAATAATTATATATATTTCTATTGAAACTTCTTATAAAGTCACCTTTATAGTTTGTATTTAGTATTTACTATGAAATATTTTAACAAGATAAATTATTTCGCTTGTTTGCTTATTATTCATGTTAAAAATCTTTATAAAGCAAATTATTATTACAAATGTATTATCTGTGCCATAGAGTCTATGAATATTAAATATTAATTTCATTAAACTTTGTTACAAATAAGTTGTGTTGTCAATCGTTTGTTTTTGATGTGCAAGAATAATCACAATATATCGCCATCGTAATCATACTCTAAAAAAGTATGAGTTGAAGATTTATATGTATCTAAAATATTGAATTAATTTACAAGTGTTAGAGAGCATTAAAATTCTACTAAAATGTTGTGCTCGGCGTTTGGTTGAAATCACAATAATTAAAAAATAAATGGTTTGGGGAAAATCATTTTTTTAGATTCATAAAAAAAACTCGCTAGATCGATTTCAAAATTACGTAGTATATATTCTTGTTTAAAATAACTTTTTGAATCAAATCACTCTGTTATACACTTATTTCCCGATCGTAAATATGTAACTTTCGAATTCGACACAACAAACATATTCAACATCGTTATAAAAAATGCAACATTTTTCAACGAACGTCAATCATCTATGTCACTTTTAATCGCCATTAACATATATATGAAAAAATGAATTGTTTAAATACTATGATTGGATATCTGGTTCCATATCATCTACTCCACTCAAAATTACGTAGTTGGATGGTCATTAAAATAATATTTATATATTAGATCATGTAACAAAATTGTGCACAACAATCAATAACAGAAAGAAACCACACTCACATTTCACACTGTTACTATCTAATACCTATTAGTTACTAATTACTAAATACTAGTTACTAATTATTAATTTTTTTTATACCAATACGAAATAAATTGTATTATTATTATTAGAATCATAATGACACTTCTAACTTTAATATGACAATAAAACTATGGGTATGAATAATAAACATCCATATTATTTTTAAATTATATTAAACTAAAATGTGATATAAATATATAATTATAATAAATGAAAGATTATGACTTATGAGGTACTCTTAAATACATTTTATTTGGTCATTCAAAAAAAATATAAGTTCTTTAGTAAAGTTTAATCCAAAACGGATGAATATTGCCGTGTATTATATATAGCCGTCTCTACGGCGAACAAATTCGTGAAGTCACGCGCATTATTAAAAATCGACGTAACTAGCAAAGTGATAGTCATAAAAGAATTTTAGTGTTATCAATTTTTCGTATGTATTAAGTATATACTATGTTTAAGCCAAAGAAATTTTTTTTAGTTGATTGGTCCTTTAACTATTTTAAATAATTTAAACCCTATAATAATAATTATATTATAATAGTATACAACTTTTTTTTTCTATTGATTTGTAATTTATGTTGCTTTATAAAAGCTAACTGTTTGCAAACTGTTTCGTTATAGTATTTATTATTGAAAATAAGCAATGTGAGCTTTTCAGCTTTTAACTTTACCTAGTGATATTTGCTTATTACTTCTGCTTATTATGTTGTCACTTATTATATTATAAATCGTTATGAATATAACTAACTCTATTCATTTATTTGCTGATAATAAGAGTGTTCGAGCTTGAACTTAAATAGCATATTAAATTTATAGTCGCCTTTCTTCATACCTATTTAATATTTATAAAACTATATATGTCTCAAAATCACGATTACTTGTTGGAGCCTTATTCATCTTGCATTGTGTATGAGCGACAATGAGTTTTTTTTATGTTTTATTACGAAAATAATATGCATCTGTTCTGTTCGACTGTGTATTGTATGTATGAGTTGCACAAAAAAACGAAAGAATCTCAGAAAGAATTAGTGTTGTTAGACTGCGGTAATTAGTCCATCGTCGTGGAAAAAACAGTTCATCAAGTTAATAGTTTTCCTCCATCTCGGTATTTGGGTTTATTCCAAAAATTCTTTTTTATTCTTCCTCTCCATGACAAAATTACAAATTCCAATAACGAAAGAAATCATGAACCATACGAATACGATTAAACATTGATATTATACGTACATACATCAATAAATACTCAAAATATTGCTATTTGAATATTGGTAATGGGTTTGCACAGTATATTTGGATCATGGTTTGGATTGTTTATTGTGAAATTTGTCGAATCTAATTTAGTACCTATTGTATTATAAAAAACCAAATACTACCTGCTACTTATATAAAATATATACCTACATGACATTCGAGAATAATTTTTAAAGAATAATAATTTTTTGAATGGGTGATTTAGATCATATCCAAAACATTATGTCAACCCCTCCTGCCCAACAAAAAAAATATAGTTTTAAATTTTTCAATAGCTTATACATTTACAATTTATTTAAAAGTATTCGGATGATACAAAAAGAAAATAACCAAGAAAATTATATTTATTTATAACTTATGTATATATAACATTATGCTTTTTTGTTTAATTTATATTTTACATAAAATCTTGTTTTAAATTTCTACTAACAATAGACTATTGTAGTGTGTAGAGGTTTTATATATATATAAAATATAAACAAGCTTTACGTCCCTGCCCTATTATAAGGCTTAATGATTCAAGTAATCAATTTTAAATCTTAATTACCTACATACTTTTACACTTTACTTTACACATTTTTTTTTTTGAAGCGTTCTTGACTGAATCCGTAATTTTTGTATCTCAAGTATTAGCGTTTGAAATTTACTTTGAAATCATAAAAATACGGGATATTAACTCAAATCATCAACTTATACTCTAAAAGCGTGAAAACGTGAGTCATTATGTAATATAGGTATACACTATAATATATTATACCTAATTTACCTAATTCTATTCATTATTAATTAGCATTATTTTTCAGAATACAGTGTTTTAAATTCATATCTTTGGAAGTAAAATTCATTTTATTGCAATTTTGCAGTGGTCTGAAGCTACTGCAATATAGACTGTTCAACAATACAGGCTGTTGAACAGTTATTTTTTGTTAAACGCTTATCAATAGTAGAAATATAATCGTTTTTTGGTACCATTGATGATGATCTATCTACCTACATTTAATCTAAAAATAATAATATTAACTAATTACGTACATTTCATTGGAAATTTAAATAATACGCTAATTATCATTGATTGATCATCGACCTTTACACGCTACAGAATAAATACCCATGATTAAGTGCAGTCAGTACAAGTACCTATAGTTTTACGAATAGTATTTTAGATTCTGAACAGAGTGATGGAATCTGTATTGGTTTTACAATGATGTGTTTTTTGTTTTGGTTTTGTTGTGTGTTATCACGTTTTGGGGTAGTAAAAATGTTTCGATTTCCTTACACAGCAACTTTTCTGAAAGGAAAGATTGTAGATGGTACTTGGGCAAGTCAAAAAGTTTTACGCAAAACCACGTTTTGACAAAAAAAATTTTTTTTAATGCTTAAACACTAAAACAAGAAACCGCAAATACTTGAAATTTTCACCAAATGTTTATATTGGCGTTTCTATACATAGTTACAGAGTTTTTTTTTTTAAATACCGATAAAAAAAAATTGGCTGTCCAAAAATTCTTGAAAATGTATTACAATGTTCAACATAAGTGTTATAATTACTGCAACTAAAAACAATTGTAAATCGTTCCACACAATTTTTTTTTATAAGTCCTGATTTGTATGAAATTGGTATGAAATATCTCAAAACCGCGATAATTTGCAAGTTATTTTGTAGTTAAGAATTCATACAATTTTTTGTTTTATAATTAAGGTTCAATATTTTAACATAAGGTTATTAATAAGTTATTCTTCAAAAAACTGAAATAACTATAAAAAAATTGCTACCGGACTTAAAGGAAAATATTTTATGACCGTTTAAAATTTAAATTTTTACTAAATTGCATAAGATAACAATTTTAAATATGTTTTATTATTTAAAAAGTATAATTAGCAGAAACTCGAAATTCTTACCAGTTGTTAAGATTGACATTTTTTGTAAGTCATATTTTTTTCAAAATATCATACTTAATTTTATGTATCTTATAGACATTTCAGCATTTGAAATATTTGATTTTTTTACATTTTTATTTAGTAATAAATTGTTGATAAAAAAAATTTGGTTGGTACAAAAAACTTGAAAAATTATTAGAAGATTCCACAAAAATTGTTTTTACTGTCATTCAAAAATTATTGAAATCCATAATCACTATTATTTTTTATAAGCGTTTTAAAAGCAAATATTAACATAATATTTCAATTTAAATATAACATAATATACCTATTCTGGACTAACATATCTCTGTTCAGAATCGTTTTTCGTATACAATGATACCTAACCTATCATTGCATTCAAATTTAACAAATCCATTGTAATGACCAATCCTATGAACGAGGTTCACTCCACTCCACCTCACCCCCTACTGTACAGCAGAGCGAGGTCCATTCGATTCTTTTTTTTCTAATTATAAGTTATAGCTTTTTAGTATTACAGCTGCTCAATGGTTAACGTGATCATAATTTTTTTTCTTCAAAGCGGGACACCAATACATTTTAATAAGAAAACTATATCATTTTGCGTAAAATAACAAATTTTTTATTAGAATAAATGTATAAATGTATGATTGTGATTTGTGATCAATAAATACTTACCTTTTCTTAAAGCGGGACATTTTTAGGTTCTTTTGAGACAGCTGGACACTTAGCTCGAAAGCGCGACGTATGGTCACGTTATCAATGGTGCATAGACGTTTTAATTCATAATCATAGGTCAAAAATTTCAAAAATTTCAAAATAAACGTATATAGGGGCTGATTATGATATTGGCAATGAATTCGTGTTAATCAAAAATTGTGGGTAGCTGACACGTAACAATACCTACGCCCGTATACCCGTATGGTTTTATATTGAATATAACCAGTGGTTATTAACCACTACAAACTATGCACATAGGGCTTAACACATGCATGCAACGAAGCCACCAAATATGGGTTTATTCCCACCATGGTCGGGGGTTGGTTTGGGTTGAGCATCAAGGAAATCATTTAGTTCATTAGTTTTCGAGCAAAAACGTGGGTAGCGAAATGTCTGACCGTTACCCAGTAGTTAGTTGTCAGATTCTATGTAACAAAAATAGCACTGCTCTTAACAAAGTGTTTATATATATATATATTAAACATTTAAAATTTTAAACTGGGTTATGATAAAGTAACTTTTAGTTTTTTTTTGAGATTTTTTTTTTTTTTTTTGAAATGTAAAAGTTTCATTAAAATTTATGTTTAGAAATAAACTGCAAATTGAAAAAGGACAACAGTTTTCTTATATCTTTTTGATTTTTATAAAACTATTTGTATAGTTATTAAAATCTAAATTAATAATTTACTATTTCATCATGTGCTTAGATTAGCGAAGCAAAACACGTGGACATCATGCTTATAAAAATTATTCTAACAAAACAGTTTTCGATTTACTATAGAATAAAATGTAGGACTTGAAGTGTAGTTGTGCATATGTAATCTGCGGTAAAAAAAATATGGGTTTTCAGACAATCATAGTCCCTGAAGCATATTGAATACAAACATTTTTCAACATCCAATACGATTATTAATTATTAATATACATACTATTTAATATTATCATGGTGTAGTTATAACATTTCCGATAACCAGTTACGGAAATAATTACATCCGTCGACTATTAAACTATTTAATAAGTAAAAACTGAATAACCAAACAATAATTGCACCTGTATAATATTACATAATATCATGTTTTAATACCTAGATGTCCGTAATTCCTTTGCTTATTCTTGCTCATCGAACAACGTAATATATTCGCGGGCCGAGGGCCAGAAAATACTGTTCAAGGAAAACTGGTTAATATAGTTAATTCATTTTCGTCGCGTGCTCGTAAAAAAAATAAAAATTAACAACCAAGTTACTATTATCATGTCGCCGCCACTAATCGTACATGCCTGGCGGAACTCTATGTAATTCATCTCTTGTTTGGCCTAGCTATTAATGAACCGCATTCGGATATTTCGTTTATCCTGCGGAAACCATAGCGTAATATATCAAAGGTACGTGTGTATTTCGTCGAAATGTGAATACTATTAGATAAATCCTTATCCGTGACATAATAATATACCGTTACACCTCCAGCCACAAATGTCCACGTGTGTATATATTGTATACCGAGGAGTTAACTTCAGCTATGCTGTGGTGGTGGTGGTGGTGGTGGTGGCAGCAGATCGTTCTACCCAACTCCACGCAAAATCTCTGGATTTATTTTTATTTTTTTTTCATGTTATAAATATCACGGTTGTGGTTTTACACGCAGATGCACGCGTAACGGCTATTATAGAACGCAGAGGTTATTTTGCCAGTTAATCCTTTGACTAAGAGGGTCACATTATCACGAGATAATATTATATATATATATAGGTATATATAGGTATATAATATCTCTTGATATAAAAGTTTCGTTAAAAAATCGGTAAGTTAGTCGACCTTGAAAGAAAGAAAATAAAAAAATATGGTAGAAAAAAAAAAATCTGACGACACCATCAGAGTTTTTTTTGACAATGCTTCCCCTCGACTCCCGCAACTGACACGACATTATTCCGCCACCAAATGTCCTTTTTCTCTCTACATCTATTTTTTTTATTTTTCCTCTAAATCTTTCTCTTGAAAACGTTCGTATTGTAGTCGAAACATTATAACTTTATAACTCTCCGACGCGTCGCTGTCCTTGGTTGTGGACTCTATAATAACGCAGACGCACTAACCGAGCCAGGAGGTTTAGTTCGTGGAGAGTCTTGGGTTGTACTTATTTTATTCTTCGGTCAGACTGAATGTGTTCATTACTATCTAAACGATATAAAATTGATTTACAATATGTATTCCTATATTTAAATATATACTTTAAATATGTTTTAAAATCAATGGTTATACTTTCCTACAACAGTAACTTTATCGAAATACTTTACTATCAATAGTAGTAGAAAAAAATAAGAAATAAGTTTTCGGAGTTCTTATCGCATCACTATATCAATCAGTAGGTAGGAATGAAATACGTCTATACCCCTATTATGTGGCGCGAGTGTGATAAACAGACAGAAAATCATCGTTTTCAATACCTTTATAACAGTTTTCCAGATGTCTCTGTTTACACATTTATCGCGACATTCGTCACCATAATATATCTTATTATTGAGTCGTTTGACCTTCGGCATAGTATATTATTATGATTATTGTTATAATATACACGTGTGGGCCACAGAGCACAGTGGAAATTAGTCACGAGGCGTTGTACTATTCATGCCGAGTAGTATAAGTAGAAGTAGTACATGTTCACACGGGGATATCATTAAGTATTTGAGTGACATATACGTATATGTTATGTACAAATAAATGAATGGATAGCGGTGGGGCACGTGGTTTATCTTACACCTTCCTAGCCAATCGCTGTTGTTGGATGTATTCTTATTTACAGCGTATATTGTTGGTATTATCATATTGTTATTAAATATTAATATATTGTTCGAGGCACAATGTCAGTTTCATAGAAATTTTAATAAAACATCGCGGTATCGTCCACGCATTTGTGTTCGGTCATTTCCATCGATTGTATGTATAATATTATACTATAGGTATTAGATGTATTATATAATATCTCGGTATATATCGCTGATAAACTGCATGTTTTTTTCTTCTACACATATGACGTGCACAGCTGTTTGCTGCAAGGGATAAATTATAATATTATTTTTTGTTAAGGAAAATAGCGATTTTAATGTACAGTTTTTCTCCGTTATGTTAAGCATTTGTCACGTATTTTTATTTTTTTTTTTTTTTAATATATTCGTTACAATGAAAAAAAAATTAATTTGAACAATATACGATGCTATACAACGCTATGGCAAATAAATCGGTCCATGAAAATTGCAGTTAAACATATGTATTTGAAACCGTCAACTTTTTTTGAACACACTATTCTATATAATGTCAATGTAGATGTATTATAAATAAGTATAATATTTATATATATAGTCGTCTTGGTTAATGGTTTTTAATTAATGTTGAAAAAAGTAATTAAGTTTGTGCAATTTCAGGGGTTTTAAAAATCCATGACCAAAATGTAAATTATCGATAAAATTAAAAGACAACGTGACCCTAAAATAAACCTTTCCTCCACTGCTTCGCAGTCTTTTTCATCAACAATTAGTATCAAGGTATACAGAAGAAAAAAATAGTTCCATTCATTCTAATTTAAATTGGAACGTTTCTCTTTCATCACGTTTTATATATTATATACTTAACTGGGTTTTTTTTGTATCAAGATTGCTATCAAAAAATTCAAATGCTTTTAAAAAAATCTACATAAACCTAAAAATGCTCCAGTCCGAATTCGCATAAACAGTTCTATTGATAATACACACTGTAATATGTGAAAAGAAACGACACAACACAACGGACCCCAGTGAATTTTAGTTATATACGTATAGAGATCAGTTTATCCGATTTTATTAAAGGGTTTTTTTATTTATTTATTTTTTAACCCCTTGAGAATCATTGGTCAAACTTATGAATGTCAAATTGGAAGGTCATAGACTTTGTGAAATATTTTGGGTACTTTTTATTCGTTGACAGAAAATTATAACGTTTATTTTATACACCATCAATTAAACAACTTGTACAAATATAGAAGTAATTTAGTTATATTGGTGTATAATATATTATAATACTACATATTATTATATATTATATTCATTATTCTACTCAAAGATTTAGTGTTTTCGTTATTTATCTGAACAACGATTTTCTAGCTATTTTTTTTCTTGTTTGCTGTTATAGAATCTACTTTAAAAACCGTTTTATTTGCGAAAAACATTTTGCGAAAGCTATGATTATCGCATTAGCATACTACCCACCAAATGTCTATACCCATTTAAACTTTTTAAAGCCATCCATCAATGACGTATACCTACGTAAACCTATATGAACGACCAACGGTTGTTTAGCCCACGGTGTACTTCGTATGTACTTACATTCTAAATTCAAATGAAAAACAGTAGGCGGATCTGGTTCGTGGATAATAGGTCATTACCCTCACATTGTGTTACAGATTAACGATTTAAATGCGTAAAAGTTCTAATGAAAAGAAGTAAATACAATGGACGCAAAGAAAACGTGTATAATATACGATATATATATATATATATATATATATATATAGTATGTTAGCCAACAGTAGTTGGTATTTATTTTAATTAATGTTATGTTGAGTGCAGTAACAATATACAAAAACGGATGCAGCTTGTAATATTTATGTTATTGATTTTTTGAAGTTTTACTTTTTCCGGTCTGGTTATTCTTAATGTTTCTGATAATTTTTAACTATTGTAGATAATGTGACGGCGGCGTACCTGTATTATGTATGGTTTTTCTTTTTATAACTAACAGTCTTGATGATGGTATCGTGTTATTTTCGCGTGTAAAATGTTTATTATGAACCGTCAAATGAGGTCACAATATTTCTTCTGATATTTCTGTTACGACAAATTTATTCATTTATTTATTAGATATTATTTTGTATCATATTTCTGCGGTTTTATAGGAAACGTGCGGTCGTGTCGGATGTAACACTCCTCCTCCTCCTCCTCCTCTTCTCTCATTGTTAACGGTTCATTTGCGTTATTGGCGAGCACGATATAAACGCTCTTCTGCAGTTGTGTGGGTGGAAAGGGGAAAAAGATGCGTGTTCACAACGACTGACAATCGCATGACAAATTGCAGTATAATGTTTGTTTGGTGATTGTGCTCGTGTTAATGTGCGGTCACTCCTAATATACGTCATGTATTCAATAGTCCTATTACTTGTAGCTCGTACAGCCATTTAATAGCATTCCAATTTTCTGAAAACATCAACTGGCTTATAATATACAACCTACACCGTTGTCGGGTACCTGTTCTATATATGAAAAATGTGTTCTTTTTTCACTTTGCTGCAGAACCCATCCGTTCGTATCCGCTGTGGTGGTTGCTTCGAAAAACCGTGTTCTTGACGCACAAAATAATTCATCGTCTTGTTTTGGTATTATCGATTTCAACTTCTTCTTTTTCTTTTGTTCTTCCTCACTCTGCGATGCTGCGTCCAATAATTTCTATTAACTTTTGAGCGCCTAAAGCATACGGTATACCGGAAATAATGTACAAGTGAGATCCCCCTCCCCGTCTTGATCACAAGTTGTCGAGATTTAGCATCAGACACGTGACAGCTCGGCGTATCAATTCCGTTCTATTGGCAGAGCATGGTTATTTACGTGCCAAACTTTATTTATACTTCACTACGTATGTAAACGCTTCCCTTAGACCCCCGTTCTCTTGCACGTTGGAAAGGAATACAATATCTTTTGTTTATTTTTATCGTCTTAGTGTTTATGGTATGCGTAACGATGTTTATGTATCGTACAATACACACACACATAAATGCACAGTTACCCTATAAATCATATTTACGCACAGTCAACGATTAATAGCGATTTATCGGTCATTTAAATCAATATTGTGATGGCATATTACAATAGTGGTGCGCGTGAGTAGGTATGTTTTTGGGAATAAAATAAGGAAGCGAAAAAAAGCAAAAAAAAATCGAAATTAATTCCGCATGTACATGGATCCCTTATATCTTGACAATGTTACTGGAAAATTGTAAATCATGCGCTGTATTATACGTAGTTCCATGCTGCCCTGGCTCCCTCCTATAAGTTCCGTACATACTAATATATTGTAGTTACGCGAAAGGAAAACGATATCTCGCTTTTTTTATTGCCTAGGTTATTGTGTGATTTATAGAAGCTAGCAAAATAAATAAAATCAACAGCAAATGTGGGTTACATGTTGTGACTGTTCTCGTGTACCGTGTACGTATTAATATACTATTTACTACATAGTGTATAGTATATACCTAGTGTAGTATTAGTGTATATAGACCGAACGAAACGCATTCGTATAGTTTCCAATAGTCTACCGATGAAGACCTCGTATTTCATTGTCGTATTACGTTTCTCTGCCTGACAATATTACATTTGGAGCCAAAGTTTATATTATACTGCCGTGTGCACGTGCTAATAACTTACCTATAAATGTGTGTATATAATGTGTACGTATTTATATAGGGTTACATAATATTATTATGTTATTTATACATTTTGATTAAATTACACTGGGTGTATCGTGTATGTTTACTTTTATACGTGAAGTAAATTTATTTTTGTTGTAATAAAGAATGTATAGGCAAATCTTTAAATGGTAACATCTTATTTTGATACGAATTCATAATAATTAAAATATGCGTTTTTCGCATACATCCAACACATTTTAATACTTAAAAAATTTGTATTTAATATTTTTATTTTTTATATTTTACCTTACTAAAATATTTTTAAATTAAAAATTAATATGTACCTAAAAAATAAACATTTTAACTCTCAAGTAAAATTTCTCTTGACCTACTATAACCTGCTGCAATCAGTAGGTGTTATCGAAACATTTGAATTTTTATATAATAATCGTTGGACTTTTTTCCTCGGTCCAATGATAAAACAATAGGTCCGTATATCCGTAAACGAAAAAAAAAAGAAGTACACGGTACACCGATTAAACAATACAAATCGCTACTGTACCACGGATAACCTATTCTTCTTTAATGCTTTACTATTTAGGTGCCACACATTCTCAGCCGTGGGACGCTTTTAATTTCAAAACAAAACAATTCCCTTTGTGCGAAAAAAAAAACGACCGCGGAATAAATCGGTATAGCGTCAAAAATGCTATAACACTTTTATTGTTGTAATCGTCGACATAGTCATTGTAAAAACATACAACTGGTATTCGCCGAGCCGCCAGCCCTGACTCACGTCGTGGGGTGGAGATTTCCCGCCAAACGTGTTGTGCCGTCACAATAACAAAACGTACCCCCCTACACGCGCGTATAACATCTCAGTCTCGCCACTGCTGTGCTATGTACTCTCACTCGGCTAGCGCACATGCATGATGACGCTGTTGAGTAATGCCCAAGGGCAGTTGCCGTGGCAACTCCCTTATTCAACAGGATGACGGTAGTGATATCCCACTCCTCGACCGTGAAAATCGCAGAATTTTTGCATCAGCTGTTAGAAAACTAGACATGCGCTGCAGTGTAGTAATGCGTTATTACTGCAGCCGTGTGCGGCAACGTTTGAATCCGTACACATTCGTGTGTTTTTATTTGCTCCATTGTTGCGATTATTATACAATATTTATGTACTTACATGTATTTATTTTTTTATTTTTTACACTCACAGAATTACCGGTCTGAATCATGATGGACTCCGCGACCACGGAAGAGGAAAGACCGAAGGTTTCGTTACACCTAAACGTGGAAGAAACCGCGGGCTGTTGCGGTAGTGACAGCGGCGTTGATGTGACGCCCGCCGTGTCATGTGACTCGAGTTTGGCGTCCGGCTGTTACGATCCGTGCAAAAGTCCACTAGGTCCGTTCAGTCCAACTGAAACCGGCAGTGGACCGTCATCGTTGCCTTGTTACCCCGACATAATGAACTACAACAGGCCGACTACGCCGGTTTGGCGCAGAACGGCCGACCGACCGCCCAAACTGCCCAACAGCATGTCGTCGTCTTTTCATTTCGAAACCAGCAGGAACAGTCCGCCCAGGACTGAACCGAAAAAAACCGATCTGAACACGGTAGCCAAACAGTCGAAAATCTCGACGGTTAAAAAGTTGGTCAACACGTACGACATGGTCAAGTCTCTGGACAGGTACGCCACGTTGCCCAGACGAAGGAGAAAGTCTAAGGAAAATCTCGCTGTTACCACGATGAGTACCAACACTGCGACACCACCCAAAGAACCTAGTCTGAACCGAGCAGCCAGTTTGAGAAGAAAGCACATCGAACAGGGTGCACTCTCCCAGAGTGCCTCTTCTGGAGTCGTATCGTCGCCATCACCGGCTAAACCTATTCTTCCCAAAGCTACCAGACCGCAGCCGGTAGCCTTCAAGACGAAAATATATCATGAAGTTTGTTCGCAAACGTGCCTCACTGGCGAAGACATATCAAATGTCCTATCGGGCAATATGTTACCACCGGTTGAAAACAGGGTTGAAACTAATGATGCTGAAACTCAGGTTACTAAACTTCTTTCTATTGTTTCTGAACATTTACCAACTTCATATCACCATACATTTCTATTTTTAAATAAAACTATATTTTCTATAATGTGAACCGAACTTCTATTTCCAGGTTGATTTAGTGGAAAAAAGGATCAATGCAATTGAGACTGAGCTGAAGGAAAAGACTGAACTATTAGACTGTAAAACAAAAGAATTTAACGAACAACAAAAGTGCCTTAAACAATTGCAGGAACGACTGAATCACGAAAATTTGGATACATGTAGACAAATTGATGCTTATAGTCTTCGACTGTGCAACATATTCCAAATCAATGGTAATATCACTATATCTAGTAGCATGCTTTAAAAACAAACTAATTTTTCTTTTTTTCTACAAAGATTGTTTGGATCCATCACCTTCAAATATTCTAGAAATACTAGAGAATCAAGTGTTGAACACCTCATCGGTTATCAATGAACAGCAAAAAGAACTTAACAATCTAAAAACTTTGTGCACTTCCTTGCATAAGGTATGTTTTAAATTATAATTTTGTGCAAAATAATTTTTATTATAAATTGGTTTTGATTTCCTAAATAGGATTTGGAAAAAAGCTATGCAGCTCAAAAATCTCTTTTGCAAGCTAATCAAGCATCTGAAATGGAGTCCACAGAAATACAAGACTTTTTGCAAACTGAGAAATCCATGCTATCTGACACAATTAAAGAACTGGAAAAAGAAGTATGTTTATTATTGTTTATTTAAAATAATTATTGTTGTAACAACCATTTATCATTAATCTGAATTTTTTTGAATAATATTATTATACTCTAATAGTTTAAATGATGTATGATTTTTATTAAAAGGTCAAAGATTACAAAGAACAATTAGCTGTAAAGGAAAAAGAAGCTTCTAAAACCATGGAACAATGTACACATTTAGTACGAATATCTGAACAACGGAGACAAGAGAATTTGTCATTACAAGCAAAAATGCGGGTAATGGAAATTAAAAGTCGGGAGTTGTTACAACAACAAGAAGCAACTGTGTCGAGTGCTGTTGTAGGTCTCACAGGATTAGGAAACCGACTCGATTTATTGTTGGATAAACTCATCAAGTCTTATTCTATTTCTGAAGTTGATATTGAAGTATGTTTATTAATTTTACAATCTATTATTTTAGTCATTTGTTAATCGACAATATTTGTAGGATGAAGTATACTTCAACGAGGCATATACCAATGGAGATAGCAGCAGTGATTCTGAACAACCAAATGGTTCATTAAAGAAGTCAGACTCTAAAAGTCTAATGTCTGCTATTGTTTCTGCCATAAAGTCTGCCCCTAATAGTTGGCACAAGGGCAAAATAGGTAAATATCATATTGATAAATATTGCATATTAGTTAATTTTATCAATCATTTTTGGTCATTATTAATTTTTACATTGATTCAAATTTTTCAGTTAGTCAAAATCCCCAAGAATCTCCATGCTCTCCTAAATTACTTTGTTCTCCAATGAAACGTCTACACACATCAGAGTCCATGAAAGAACTTCAAAGAAACTATACTCCAATTACCAAAAGAAACGGGTCAACTGGTGATTTATTATCTCAAACAGATTCCTTAGATGGTATGTATTTCATTTTATGTGTAATATAAAAATTAAAAATATTGTAATATTGTCTTTTTTTATTTTATTTTTTTATCCGTTTGTATAAATATTATTAATAATAGCAACTATAATAATAATTAATACTGTTATTACATTTTAGATTGTAGTGATTTACAATCTGCCGAAAGTGAATCTTTGAATAACCTGTCCGAGGCTATAGTTGCTAGACAGCAATTGGAATCAAGTATGAATAATACTAGTCCTGGAAATATTGATTTTGAATTTTTGGAAGACTTCCGAGCACCAGACGCTGATCTCTTAGACCAGGTGATTGACTTGGATAACACAGTTACTAAATTGTTGAAAGTCATAACCATTGTTCAGACAAATGACAGAGAACAACCACTACTTCAAGATAGGTAAGCAGATAACATTTTCGATAAATTTGTATTAAAATATGTTATAAGACTTATTTTTATTTTTTTTTTAGACATGAAATCAAATACACAAATGGTGTTAATGGTAAAAGCAGGCAATACTCCTCGCAATCTCCGTTAATACATGATACTGAAGACTCAAATTACAAGCGATCAACTTTACTACCTATGCAGGAACTAAACACAAGCTCGCCAAAAGCTGTAAACGGAATTATGTGATGACTAATTTTAATTTTTGCACTATTGATGTGTTTTTATTATTTATAAAATATTACATTAATACTATTTTAACTGTCTATTATTATATAATAGAAAATTATTTTGTTTTAATCTGTGTTTGATAATGTATCCTGACTACCTATAATCTTATTGATTGCATATTGCACATTAGTCATTATTATTATTTTATGAGTCAATTTCAATACATTTTAGATGACCCTAAAATCATACTTTGATTGTCTTCCAAATAAGTGTGGCAATGCATGATTATGTATGTATCGTTGTTAATTAATCCAATGACAGAAGAGCAATACTTAAAGTATTAGTGATTGAATCTTGATTGTGATCAATATCAGTGTAGATCTTTTTTTGTTTATATTGGTAAACAACAAGATAATATAACTATTAACTAACATAATTTTATACTGCCCCAATGTTGTTCACAATAAATTAGGAATAAGTAATACATGCTTCATATTATGCCAGAAAACTCATAAAGTATAAAGAGTGTCCCACAGAAATCTGACAAATGCTATAACTTTTGTTCTGCCAAACATAGTTTTTTTTTTTTTTTTAATAATTATTATACTTCAGTGCTATAATAAACTGATTTTAATTTAACTATAACAATAAAAAAAATATATTTTTGGAAAAATTTTGGATAATACAATATTATCATTTATTATTATAAGCTGTTAATTTTTAAACATTTTTTAAGTTTATTAAAATTCAAATATTTTTCTTATGGTGACCGTCTTATCTTCTAATGGTTGATATCATGGTCTTATCTTCCAATACCATGGCCATACTATTTATTGGCATTTTTGTTGATTTCAAAATATTATATAAAATAAACTAATAATTATAGTAATATTTTCCAATATCAAAAATTTTTTGAATTTTGAAGTAAAAGTTGAAATCAAGTTTAAAATATTTTATTTTTGGAAGAAAAGAGTAAAAAGTTTATATTTAACATGTGATACAAGCATCTCAAATTTGTATATAATTATAAAAATAAAAAATATTGATTAGAACAAAAGTTATTGCATTTGTTAGATCTCAATGGGTCACCCTGTATAAGTACCTCCTAACTTATTATTGTTCTAAAACTCTTCTACACTAATTATTGCTCATATATATTTAAGTATTTTGTTGACATTTGAATGTGCCACAAAGTCTACTTGAATCAACTTTTTTGTATATTTTAAATTTTGTTTCATAATTTTATCATAGTATTTTTAATAATTGAAGTTGTTGATGGATATTTGATAAAAGTATTGATAACCTAGGTACATTTATTTTATTTGTAGGTACTATATTAAAGCACAACAAAATGAAGGGGTTTATTAAATGTTTATAAATGTGACACACATGTTATAAATTATTATTTAACAATTCAAAGTAAAAACTAATTATTTTAGGAGCTATTTAGAACAGCTATATGACATCATTATGATGGACTTGTAGTAAGTCATGATTGGGCATTTTACTCATAACACAAGGGTTAAAATTGCTCACTTCAGACAATGAATTGCAAAATAACATTTTAATAATTGATTTTCTTTATACATCAAGTGCATTAAAATGAATTTGCATTGTGGGTGGGGATACATACATGATTAATATCCCATACATACTTTTAGAGGTACATAATTTAACATTTTATACATGTACTTGTAATGTATTTATTTTAGTGGGATTGTAGTACATAGAGTATCTATTATGGAATTTCAATTATTTTGAATAAATCAAAACAACAAACACTAATGAAATTCTGTTTTCACTTTCATCTTCAGTGGAAAATAATTAAAGATATAGTTTGAAGGTATGTAAATGATCATGTTTATCAAAAAACTTCAACATATATGAGATACACAATTATGTTGAGCTCTGGTGGCCGCCAATTAGGGGAGGGGGGAGTTAGAAGCGGCTTAGTCCTCCCCGAAAAAAATATGCCTTGTGTTACCTTTTTATGTTTTCAAGTAAATTATAATGTAAGTATGTAAGTATTATAATAATTAGTTTATCATAAGTACTGAGAGAAATATATCAAATAATATTGACAATGAAGATAATTTAAACTTACTTTTCAAGTGCTAATGATCAAAAAATACAATTAATATATTATGAGTTAATTATTAGTTATGACTATAAAGTTGACTATAATAATGCAATCTAAATGGTGTGATGGAATCTATTGGTTTTACAATGATGTGTTTTATTTTATTTATTTTTCACTTTTGTGTGTCATCACGTTTTAGGGTAGTGAAAATGCTTCGATTTCCTCAAACAGCAACTTTTTTGAAAGGAAAGTGAATGAAGATGGTACTTGGGCATGTCAAAAATAAAACTTTTTCAATAATTTTCAAAAGCATCGAAAAAAAACATAAAAAAAATTACAAAAAACGGGACATTTTTACGCAAAACTACGTTTTGACAAAATGCTCTAACTGAAAAACGAAAACCCGCAAATACTTGAAGTTTTCAACAAATGTTTACATTGGAGTTTTCTATACATGGTTAGGTTTTCAGAGTATTTAAACTTTTTTTGGCTGTTTATAGACCATTTAAATTTTTTGATTTTTCTAAATTATAGATTCTAAACGGAGTGATGGAATCTATTGGTTTTACAATGATTACGCAAAACCATGTTTTGACAAACTCCTTTTTTTTAAAATTCTCCAACTCAAAAACGAAAAACTGCATACACTTGAAATTTTCACCAAACATTTAAATTAGCGTTTTCTACACATGGTAAAGTTTTCGAAGTGTTTTGAAATTTTTTAAATTATTTATTGACAATTTAAATTTTAAATTTTTTCAAGTTTTTTTTTTGGAAATATCTATAAAAAAATTTGGCTGTCCAAAAACTCATGAAAATTGAATACAAGGTTCACTATAAGTTATACTTACTGCAACTTAAAAAAAATTGGAAATCGTGTTACATAATTTTTTTTATGAGCCCATAACATTTAAATTTGTATAAAATGTGTCAAAACCACGACAATTTGCAAGTTATTTTGTACTTGAAAATTCACACATTTTTTTGTATTTATTATTAAGGTTCAAAATTATTATTCAAATTATTTAAAATAAAGCAATTGAGGTACAGTTGCCAAGGGGCAACAAGGAATTTATTACGAACACTATTGTCGTGGACTCGTGGTTGTATTATTGTTTTCCGCCGCATTCGTGTGGCAGCACTTGGCTAAATCGCGTCTAATCGGAAGTATACCTACGCACGCAGCTTTCGGCAACCACGGTATGTATGGAAGTTGCGGGTAGGCGAGCTGGCGAGTGTGTTGACGTCAACGTCGCATATAAATACGGTCTCGCACACAACACGGTTAATGCGCTAAGAGCGTCAGGTACCTATACACGGCGTGTTGTGCGGTGATGTAAGTTTATAGGCAGAGGCGTAATACACAGGTGAATGTTGACCGGGGAGTACAGGGGGTGACGCAATGAATTCCATTTTCGTGGCTACAAACGCGCCGAGGAATCGTTTTTGACGTGCGTGTACGCGAGTAATATTAATAATAATAATTGATGATAAATTCAGTGACGGCGCGAACTGTTTTTCCCCACGAAGCTACACTTTTTTGATAACACCCACCCACCAATTTTGTTTGATAATAATAACACTTAACGGTATCATAACTCATAAGTTTTCAGCAAAACTTGAACAGTTATTTTGGTAGGATACCATTTTAAATTTACAATTTCGATTTAATGACTGTTACATTATTAAATTGTAATCTTTAAATGTTTGCTATCGTCGCTAATACTGGGCCATCCATTAGGGGGTACCACATTTACATGAAGCGAATAAGCGATCGTTTCATAGAATATCTACATACTCACGGCACTCCTGATAATATACTACGACATTGTAGTAGGTATACGTATATATGTACAACAGTGGCGTGCGGTGGTAAATCCTTATGGGCAAGCGCTAAAATAAGTATACTTACCTAAAATCCAATAAAAATGTACTCATATTAATATTTTACTGGATATTATATTTATTACCAAACAAGTTTATTGTTAAATATATATTTGGTATATTATGTAATAAGTAAACAATTATACAATAAATATTCGTAAGCTTAACTAAAATGTATGAATATGTGCCAAACTTCGTATTCGAGGAAGATAAAATGCTGTCAATAACAGTATAACACAAACAGAAAAATAAATAATAATATTATATTTAATACGTTATTATAGATACATCTATTTGGATTCTATTTTAGGTTTTTCGATAAGAATTATTAAGAACTAAGATATCGCCGATGACCGGTTCTATCGCTAATTATGCTATAGTCAAGCACGCGCTGATAAAATGTAACGGTAGCGGTGGCTAATAAAATCGCATCAGAAGCGTTTTGCTGAGCGCTTTCAAGGACCATGTAAAATCGCAGTTACCGCTCCCCCCCTACACCACACAACCGTTCTAATACTACATATTCCATATGTCCTAGTCCTAGTCATAGGCATAGTCCTAGTCTTGAAAAAACTGAGCGCTGACCTCTGTATATTAAATTGCCTATACAGTAAAACAATTTCTTGAATTTTTTTACAAATTATATTATTGTTAAATATTTATTGTTTTTGTAAATTCTTCAAATTGAACATTAAACCGTGAGCAATGACATTTTATATTATTAAAAAGAACCAATGAGTACTATTTATTCCCTTTCTTTTTACTTTTATCTGGGCAAGCGCCGCTTACCTCGCTTGCCCTGACTGCACGCCACTGATGTACAAAATTGAAGACACTTTCCATTGTATGACTGTGTGGGGGACGACGACAAAACGGCTACGTGTTCGTGAGGATAACCGAAAAGAACGGAAAAGATAAAATTAAAATCAACAACGAAGAACGCATCGCCTAGCGGGACGCACGCCGTAGCTACCTAATAATGTAATAAAAAAATAATTATTATCATAGGCACTGTATAAAAATAGTACCTATAGATAAATAGCCAAAAGCCAATAGGTATACAAAATACTTTATTTTACGCATACGAATTTCTTTACAAATTGTGTAATCTTTGTCCCAGTGGCGTAACCAGTGAGTAGGCCCGGGCCTACTCACTTTTCTCAAAAAAAAAAAAAAATGTTTCATGTCGTATTAAATGTGTAGTACTGTAGTCTATATTATAATTAAAATATTATTTTAATACATATTTAAAATAATAATATTAATATATTGTAAGCACGATTTTAATTAACAAAAAAAAGTCCCGATGGTTTTTAATCGGTCGATGGCACGTTTTTTTTCATTCACTCATTTTATTTTGAGTATTTTTATTTCTAAGATCAATGATGACAAGTTGCAAACTAAATAAATTATTTAACTTTGCTATACATCGAAAGAGAAATATAAGTGAAAAATTCATCGATAATCCATTTGTCAAATTCGTGTCAGTAAAAAAAATAAAAATTGGAATTTGTAATTTGAAAATATTTTAGTAAAGCTATATCTTTTTATTATTTTTATTTTATTATATTATTATTTATTAGTTTAAAAATTTAAAATAAATGCAAATAATATATGTATAATATACGGTATTCTGTTTTTTGTTTAATAAAAATATTCATTGGTAATCCTGACATCAAAATACCGGGCCGACCCAGCAAAGTGTCTAGATACGTCTCTGCCTTATCCGTAACGATCAGATAGTAATATTTATAATTCGTGATATTGTAACAGAAGAAAGGAAGAACAGGGGATACCTAGGCATAAATATTGCGGATGTATTTTTTTAGCCCCTCTACCTAGGATAAAATTTAAATTACATCATAGCGTAGATATTAGTATAGCGTTTGAAGTGTACGTTGTTTTTATTTTTAAGTGATTTGAAAACATATCCCATTAAATTTAGATGATACAGTCAGGATAATGTTATGAATTAAATAAAAGAAAAAAAAAACGAGCATACCTCGAGGGCCAAAACGTTTCGCGGCACACATGTTGCGTGTAGTTTATGCAGGTATATACTATATATTATATATTATTATAATCTTAAATAAAGTCTTTTGCAGATTGTATTGCGATTACTGAAATATGTTCTCAAAGAGAAGCGATGCTTTGATACCGCCGAGTATCGGTGTAGTATATTTTATGTGCTTTTTTTTTTTAATCCTTCCCTTTCGTACTTTATTATAATGTAATGATTACAGACATTTTACCTGTACCTATATATGTATTGGTTCTACACGCATTACGTGGATTGTATTGTGCGCACGATTCGTGGAATAATCTGTCGACACCCCCCCATCCCCCTCGAGTTCAAAAGCGTTTTAGTTTTTAACCGCAAGCGCACTGTCTGCCGCTGATCGGCCTAAAAAAACCGTTCGGGTTTGTAATGTAAAACAGTGAAACATGAATAAAATGTATAATGTAGATACACGCCTACTTACAAGTTTCGCCGTCCATTGTCTTTTTGATAATATTCTTAAATTAAAAACGCCGGTAGGTACCATTATAATGCTATGTAAATACGTATCATTCATTATTGTATATAGTCAGTGGCGTATTAACGGGGGGGGGAGGGTCCAAGGGTACTGAACCCCCTCAGAACCTCTCAAAAAAAAAAAAAAAGGAAAACTAAAAATTCTAATATATTGGCAGATACTGATTTATGTAGGCACGCGCTGACGTGGTTTTTTTCCGTGAACAAAATATTTATATGAAATACAGTTTAACATTAACTAACGGAAGCGGTCAAACGCTCAAAAACCCGTCACAGTGCGTAACAAGTAACAAGTATGTATAATGTATTTCTACTTTATAAGATACCCGTATCAGAAAAATCAGCAATTCTAGAAACCGTCCAAATATTCTTATGGCAAGTAATTGACGACGCACACCATTCTCCTATAAATTATTTCTAGGTAACTTAATTTATCTATGTCAAAGATTAGCGAGTGATATGATCAATGATCATATGGACAATTTTTGTCATAATGTCATATTTTTACAATTTAAAATTATTATTAAGCTTTAATTAATTGTATGTATTAACGCTAAGGCTGGGCATTAACGAGTTCAAAGTTAAAATTAAGGTAAAACGTTAAGTTAATTTTATTCAAAACTGTCTAAATTAAGTTAATTTTTTCCAAAGAATAATGCAAATTATTGCATGAGGTTTTTAATATACTTATAATTTCTATTTTAATATGAATTTTCTGTAGACGAAAATAATATGAAAAATAACTTTAATAGTCATAATATGGGCTGTATATTATCTACTTACACGTTTATCATTATCAATTGTATTAATATTACTAATATTTTCAAAGGTAGGTAATAAAGATTATCGCTTTGATAGGTTCTCTGAAGTGGATGTCAAATATTATAAATGCAATAGGTAATCGGCAAGTCCGAATTTAGTTCCGCAATAATTACCGGTATTATAACAATGGATTGGATATGATGTCCATTTTTAGAAAAGATTCTGTCTTAGAATCTTTGACCAAAAGATCCTGATTTCCAAAAGAAATTTTGGTTGAACTTAGTAAAAAAAAAGACGACTAGATTTCGTACTTTAAAATAATGAAATATACTTGTGTTATAATTAGACCATGAAATTTAAAATATTTATTAAAATATCATAAAACAGCTATTTTCTATTCTTATAATCTATTAAAACTACCTATGTTATAAAGAAATTATTGGACCCCCTAAAAAAGAATTGAAAATACGCCACTGTATATAGTCAGTGGTAGTTTGACAATTTTAGTTGACCGGGGCAAGCCTAAAATATTCCACCCACCACTGCATAAATTTGATATTTCACCAAAAAAAAAATCAGTGGTCGAGTTATTACTTATTAGCAGGGTTTGGAATATTTTTAATGAACTTGAACGATTTTTTAGGTGTTCAACTTTATTTACCATTTTAAAATATATTTATAGTATAAATATTGATTAGTTATGATTAGTTATGACCACCGCTGTAGATAGTATGGTTGCACATCGGCCTATACTACACGATGTTCAAGGGTGGCATACGGAAGTTCTTATCTCAGATTCAAAAAAGTTAAGTATTAGTAGCGCTCTTCGTGGATGTCAAGTAGAACTACTTGAATTTTACCACACAAAACTTTTTTTAAATTTCTAAAATTAAGTGAAATCACACGATAGCATGACCTAGATGGCGCCAAAACGTGACTTTTTCGGTCATTTTTCGTACATTTGATAAGAACTTTCGGTTGCCACTTTTTTCGAAGCTCGATGCGCAACCATACTATCTACAGCCGTGGTTATGACATGTTAGTTGATATAAATATGTTTTAAAATGCAAAAAAAAATTAAGCAGGAGTTCCCCTGCACCCGCAGGTTTTGTTTACAATTTTAATAAAATAGTTATATATAACATCAAGAAAATAGCAAATTTACGTTGCAATTAGAATGAATGAATTTAATGTAAAAATTTAGAGTTTCTTTTTTGGTTTTACAATGATGTGTTTTTTTAATTTTTAATTTTATTTTTATTTTTTTTTTTTGTGTCTGACAACACCTTATTTGGCAATAAATATTCTTCGATTTTCTTAAACAGCAACTTTCTGAAAGGAAAGTGAATGTAGATGGTACTAGGGCTCGTCAAAAATGCAACTTTTTCAATATTTTTTGAAAGCCTTGAAAAAAAACGATAAAAAAATTATGAAAAAACAAGAAATTTTACGCAAATTCACGTTTTGATAAAATACATTTTTTTTAAAATGCTTTAACTCAAAAACGAAAAATTGCAAACACTTGAAATATTCTCCAAATCTTTATTTTGGTTTTTTTTATACATGGTTAAGTTTTCAAAGTATTTTGACTTATTTATAGACAATTTAAATTTTCGATTTTTTGTAAGTTTTTTTTTTTTTGAAATATCTATAAAATTGATTTGGCTGTCCGAAAACTCTTGAAAATTTAATACAATGTTTATTATAAGTTATACTTATCATAACTAAAAAATATCGGTGATCGTTTTAATCAATATTTTTTATAAGTCCATAAATTTCAAATTTGTATAAAATATGTTAAAATCGCGATGATTTGCAAGTTGTTTTGTGGTTGAAAATTCATAAAAAATTTTCAGTTTATACTAAAGGATTAAAATTTTAACACTGGGTTATCCATAAGTAATTCTTCAATAAGCTATAATACAATTTCTACTGGACTTTAAGAAAAAAAAATTATGACCGTGAAATTTATATTTTAACGAAATTGCATACTATTGCATTTCAATTTTAATATAAAATACTATATTATTATATACCCATTTTTTTTATCTTTAGTGATTTGATAGTAAAATTATATAGGTAATAAACATAGACCTTATAAATAATAATAATAATGTCCGATGCATAGACCTATAAACTAAAATTAGTTAATAGGTCTATGGTCCGATACCTAAAGTTAGTCGGCTATTCCATGGTCATCATTATTGAAAGAAATATTCTATGGCCAATGTTACTCATCTCATTCATTTACTGTTATTGAAATGTTTCATTTTTTTATTTTAGTAAAACAGAATTATAACCAATTTTGCTCGTGAATTATAATTAATACATTTTGAAACATTTTATTTGTCTTTTAATCTTATTGCACATGTGAATAATGAAATAGTGTTTAATTCAATTACTTAATAGTTTAACAGTGAATGACCGTAATCGAGAAACTGATTCAAACTACTATAGGAATGACAAACGCATATAACAATGCACGAAGCTACATCATTTTTACTCAGGTCAGTGTTTAAAACTTTTTACTATGAGCCCCTAAGTGCATATTATAATATGATCTTGGAAAGTGTATCGGTCAGTGGAGTGGTGATAGGAATTTTTATTCACGTTTATACGTTATGGTTGAAATTGGTTTCAACTTATTTTACAGCTACTGTAAAATGTACAATAAATAAAAAATAAAATTTGCAAGGTCAGGAATATCAATTTATATTTTATAAAAATACTTAATATATATATTTATAATATTATAATATTTAGAACTAAATTTCATGATAAAGTTTATTATTAATTTTTAATCGGAAAATTCATATAAGTACCAATAAAAATGTAGTTAAATATATTAAAAGTTATAAAATATTTGTAAATTGATTATAACATATTATTATAATAATATTTAATATATACTTACCCAATAAATGTTTCGCGTTGTAGTCACAATTAAAATAGCAGTAAAATAAAAAAAAAATGGGTTCAAATCTCATATAAGAATTACATTATTTTGGAATTTTTTACAAAATGACAATCTCATAAACAAGTACAAGTCTAAAATTTGAAAGATTTGAGGGATTTTTGGGCTACTTTTTAGTGCATTTAAGTATTACATCGATACGTCGTATTTTCGTAAACATTCCTCGTAGTCGGGACGATGTTCCGCAGAAGTGACAGATAACACTGTACAACGGATTTAGCGAACAAAAGGCATGGTTCCAGAGACCCTCCGAGGGTTCCGCGTTATGAGCGTATTATTTCACATTCGCGTGTTTTTCAATACGCGTGAGTACGATATGCGGCCGTTTCGCCGTCCGGATTCGATAATTCGGTGGCTGAGACGACGTGGAATCACATACGCGTTCCGTTTTTAAGACTTGCAGCTATGCTATACGATTAAAAATAATAATCCGAATAGAATAATTAGGAGTTCTGAATTTTTTATTAATCATCAATTTTGACAATTTTCTAATTAACATTAAAAAAAACTTATTCTTAAAATAAATTAAATAATACATTGAATAATTTATTAATTTAAATTTATATTTCATTTAATATTTTCTCAAACGAGTTTTACAAAGTTTTAGTGTTTATTTCCTTGTATTTTGCCTTATAATCACCCCTTATTCATAATTATTTCACCATCATATGTTTTTACTGATTTATGTTTTTTATTTTGAAATTTTAGATTAGTCAAATTATATGAATAAGTTTCATATAGATTGATGGTATGTGCCAGTGACGTGACGTGTTGGTGCCGTTTGGGTGCATAAGTTGTATGGTGTGGCGTCAATAAGTGTCCTTCGAATAGGTTAGTACAATTAATTTAAATATTATGGTTACATAGAGGTGGGTAAATAGAATTGGTGAGCGATTGGGAGTGGAATATTGATGGAAGAGACAAGGAATTAATAGGGGACACTTATTGGTGAATTTAGAGGGGGAATAAGGGATATGTATAGGTAGAAAAATTTGGTAGGATCGAAGATGTTTATAGGGCTTATGTTGGTCGGATAAAAGTTCTCTGCGGAGGTGGTGTGGAGTTAAGGAGAAGAGTTAAGTAGATTTCGGGCGCTCAATTTGAGGAGGCTAGATCTTAGGTCAGGGGTTTTGGGAACTGAGTGGGATTGTGAAGGGAAGCTGTGCTAAAGATACGGAGAGGTATTTTTATGGGCTGTGGAAGTGGTTGTTGAGTGGTCTTCGGAGGAAGGTGGTAAAGGGGATATCGTGGGAGGCCAGTAGAGGAGAGTGTGTTGGGGGAGTAAGCTGGTAGTAGGGGGCTGTCGCGGGACGAGAAGGGCAGTTAGCGGCAAGATGTCATTGGGGTAGGATGTTGTGGGGACCGTTTTAGGGGTGAAATGTCATAGGGGCTATTGTTGGGGAGTGATGTCGAGGGGGCTGTTATAGGAGGCAAGGTGTTGCGTTGGGTGGTTGTTTTAGGGGGCAGGATGTCGTGGGAGGGCTGTTGTAGGGGCAGGATGTTACAGAGGGTAGTTGTTTTAAAGGACAGCTGTCGTAGGGTGTTGGAGGGTTGTTATATAGGGAGAGCTATCGTAGGGGCTGGATGTCGAAGGGTGAGAACACCCCTCCTACCCGACATCCAGCCCCTACAATAGCTCTCCCTATATAACAGCCCCCCAACACCTCTCTAATAAAACAATTACCCTCTGTAATATCCTGCTCCTACAACAGCCAATCCCACCCCCTACAACAGCCCCCTGACATCCCGCCCCCACAACATCCTGCCCCCTACAACAGTCCAAGCCTGCCCCTACAACAGCCTCCACGACATCCTGCTTCCTACAACAGCCGAGCCTGCTTCCTACAACAGCCGAGCCTGCCTCCTACAACAGCCGAGCCTGCCTCCTACAACAGCCGAGCCTGCCCCCTACAACAGCCTCCACGACATCCTGCCCCCTATAACTACTCCCGTGTGATACCCTGCCCTCTACAACTACCCCCTGTGACACCCTGCCACCTACAACAGCCCCACGACATCCTGCCCCTACGACAGCCCTCACTCTAAACCCCCACAATAGGCTACCCTCCTTCTAACAAGCAGCCCCCTACCCAAGCCTGCTTCCCTAAACTTGCCTTCTACAGCAGCCACCACGAAACCCTACCACTTTTGCAGCAGCCCCCTACCCAAGCCTTCCCCTGCTCTAGCCCACCCCTGTCCATCCCTGATTCATCACCACTACCCCCCCCCCCACAGACAACCTCCACACTTTTCTCTACTGCCCTCTCACGATATCCCCTTAACTCCACACCACCTCCGCACACCCATATTTATTCGATTTTCAAAAGCCCTATAAACTCCTTCGATCCTAACAAATTTTCCTACCTCTATATATCCCAATATTCTCCCTCTTAATTCACCAATAACTATCCTCTATTAATTTCCTGTCCTTCCCATCAATAATTCACTCCCATTCACTCACTAATTCTATCCACCCTCCTCTATGTAACCATAAAATTTAAATTAATTGTACTAACCTATTCGCAGGTCACTTATTGACACCACACCATACAACATATGCACCCAAACGGCACCAACACGTCACGTCACATCACTGGCTCATATTTATATCCATATCAGACTTGTTATTACAATTTGACTAAAATTTCAAAATAAAAAAAAATCAATAAATTATAAACATGATGGTGAAATATTAAGAGTGAGTGATTATAAGGCAAAATAGGAGGAAATATACACAAAAACTTTGTAAAATACGCAAGAGAAAATATTTAATGGATAAAAAATTTAAATTAATAAATTATTTAATTTATTTTATGAATATTTTTTTTTTCTAATGTCAATTAGAAAATTGCCTAAAATTTATAATTAAAAATAGGTCGGAACTACTTGTTGTTTTATTCGGATTATTATTTTTTATCGTATAGAGTAGGGAAGACGTAGTAAAAAATTATGTGAAAGCGTTAGGAGGAGGGATAGACTGGAGGATACAGGCAGCGGATAGAGAAAATTGGAGGCAAGGATGTATGTCGGGATGGTCCTAGTGACCGAATTTACCGAAGAAGAAAGAAATAGAGTAGTGCAAGTCTTAAAAACGAAAATCGTATGTAATTCCACGTCATCGCAGCCACCGAAATATCGGATCCGGACGGGTAACGTGCATTGTCGGATCGTTATAGCGGCACGCGAGACGACTGCATATGGTACTCACGCGTATTGAAAAACACGCGAATGTGAGATAATACGTTCGTAACGCGGAACCCCCGAAAGGGTCTCTGGAACCTTGCCTTTTGCTCGCTAGATCCGTCGTACAGTGTTATCCGTCGCTTCTGCGGAACGTCGTCCCGACTACGAGGAACGTTTACGAATATACGACGTATCGATGTAATACTTCACACATTGACGGACATGACTGCTATAGCAGTCATACAAATGGCTGTAATTTCATCAACAATCTTATATCTCATTAGCAATTGCTTGAAATAAAAAATGAGTCAGAGCTTTTCTTTTTTAAATAAAACAACGAAAACAACGAAAAAAGAAAAAATTGTAATTGCTATAGCAGTTGAAGCCCATCAGTGACTTTTTTTCTACTCGTATGGTCATATAACTGCTATAGCAGTTAAGTAAATAATACACTAAAAACAATCGATAAATTCTCAAAATAGCCAAAAACTCCTTCAAAAACAATATCTTTCAAATTTTAGACTGAGTCAAATAAGATATGTATTGGATACAATATAGAAATCTAATACTTTTCTACAAGAAATTTTCTTTGAGGAAATTCATTTTTTGAAAAATTTCTAAAAAATATAATGTAATCGGTAATTTATATTTAATTGCTATTTTAACTGTCATAACAACGCAAAATATTTACTTTCACCATTTTAAAGGGCATTAAATTCTACGTTTCAGCTGTACAACTTTACTGATTAAAATATTTTTTACAAATAAAATATGCATTTATTAATTACATATTCCCTTTATTAACATGACACATAACTGATGCAAATAACCGGAATAAGATTTGCTAAGTGCACTGCATAACGGTGAAGCCCAAAAAACGCAAATTGTCTATTTTTTTCAATAGACCAAAAGCGCGAATTCGTTTTATGCATTTGTACCTTAGTAATGGGACGAAAGCGCAAAAACAGATGAAATAACCATAGACATTAATATTGTTCTTGTTACAGTCGCTACACTATAAGTTTTATTTTAAAATTAATAATTATTAAATTTCTATTATTCATTTCGATTAAATATATAGTATTTTTGTAATTTAAAAACACATCAATAGTGATTGAGTTCATTTGAAGTTTAGTATTAATGAATCATAATTTATGGTAACGAATTACGGAGACGGTTAATAATTATTTAAGATGATCACTATAGCTTTTTTTTATGTAATTGAAATTTTAAGTTGTTTAACTAATTTTATAATCACTAGTATTCTAAATTATTCTATTATTTAAAAAATTATATAAAATACAAAACAAAAGTGATATTTTTAAAATATATTTTATTCCGTAAAAGGTAAAAATAATTTTGTACTTGGAAATTATTGTCTATCGTCCAAAAAAGATAAATTGAAATATTCTACGGTTGCAAATTTTATTTTTATTTATTGTACATTCTACAGTATTTGTAAAATAAGTCGAAACAAAATTCAACCATAATACCAATACGAGTATTAAATGCCCTTTCACCACTCCATTGACCGACATACTTTCCAAGTTTACACTAATATATACACTTAGGGGTTCATAGTAAAAAGTTTTAAGCACTGACCTTAGTTAAAAATGATGTAGCTGCGTACGTAGGCATATGCGTTTATCATTCCTACAGTAGTTCATTTTGATCTTAATCTGTTTTTCGATTACGACATATTCACTGTTAAACTATTAATTAAATGAATTAAACACTGTTTTACTATTCAAATGTGCAATAAGAATAAAATGCAAATAAAATGTTTTCAAAAAAAATTAATTATAATTCACGAGCAAAATTCTTAACAATTCTGTTTTACTAAAATTAAAAATTAAACATTTTGATTACGGTAAATGAACAAGACGAGTAACATTGGCCATGGAATATTTCTTTCATCGGTGATGGACATGGAATAGTCGCCGCGCTTTAGGAATCGGATCCATGAATATTACCTTCGACCATAATATATAATATAATATAAACTAATAGAAGAGGCATACCGAAAGTATTCTGTCGCCAACATTTTGTAGCCCGTGACGTCACGTTTTGGCAACGCCGTTGCGTCAGTACAATATGTCAATATAGGTACGGATACCATCGACTGTCGTTACTCGTTTGGGTTATAGAATTTATACAAAGTTGTATAGAATAACTATTAACTAGATATTCTATAAAATAATTAGTTAAAGTTTAATTTTCATGTATTATTTCATACTTTAACTTACAGTCGTAGGCAAATTCATAAACTATCTAGTAATTTAATAAAATAACGGAATTTATCACTAACTGTACCATAATATATATAATTATTATATAATATCTGATCATGAAATAAAATTTATAGTTTTAAATTACATACCTTATAAAAAAAAAAACAACAATTTAGGGAATTATTATTATTAAAATTTATAATTGTTGTTTTTTAATGAAAATATTTATATTTTGTATAAATACAGTTCAATGTATACCTTAAAACTACGTTATAATTTGAAAAAAAAAGTAAAACAACTATTCCATGAATTTATAATATATTTTACATAATTATATACAATGTACTGCTACTATAATAGGTACAATGTAGTCTGTAAGTATCTTTATTTAACCTATACTTTATAAAATTTGCTTAGTTGATACACTAAGTATTCGTTTATTATTTCGTGAATCGTTGATTAACTCAACTTTGTGGTGCAATCTTATATTTAAATATTTTGCAATTATGATTTTGACGAAGGATATTATATGATTTCCTTGGGAATTTCCATCGAACATGTAATCATGCAAACATTTAAAAACAGTTTATATGGTCAAAGATTATTACCTATATAGTCTTATTATCAAATAACTTTCAAAAAGATAAAAAAATATAACTTGGAATAAATCATAATAACGGCATATCGAGGAGCCACTGTAGCACGATTAAAAATCCGAACGTCATTTTATGACGGTGATTTGCGCATACGCTATACAAATTTCTAAATCACAATAATACTCATTACAAAAAAAAATGCAATACTACCGTTATAATATAATTACTGCCTTCGTAACACAGTGGCAGATTATAATGGCCAATGAAATTTTTACTTTTCAATTTTATGTCCTATACTTATATATACTTATATATATTTATATTATACTTCGATTAGTTTTATTACATGATTTAAAATCACTTTAAAAATAGCCTTTCAAATTTCAGATTCCTAGTGAAACAAAAATCTATCGGTACACTAAACACAAAATTTTTTTGAAAGCAATTATCATCTAATCAGGGAGGTCATCTTTTGAATGTCTCAATAGTTTATTCAAACCAACATTATTAGGAAATTTGCTTCTAATACTTTAATATCATGTATTTTTATAAATATAAACTGATACACTCGAATTTTCAACTGAATTTTTTTTTTAAAGCAATGGTTAAAACAGATAAGTTTGGTTAAGAAACAAATGTAAATTATTTTTAAATAATACCTATTTAAAATAAGTTATATAAAAGACGTAAAATTAACTAATATGCATCAAAATTATCAACATATCCGGATATAATTACTCTATAAATTAAAAAACCGTAAAATGCAAAATAAAAGTGATACTTTTGATGTATTTGTTTATTTTTGTTACATGAAAGGTTAAATAATTAATTGTGTACATTTAAAATCCCTGTGAATCAGTCAAAAAATATGCAAATTGTAATGAAATTCGAGATCTATTTATACCTAACTTTTTTTAGAAAATACATGATAAAACAATACTAAAAAATTTATGCATTAGTCGATGCGCAGACTGGCTAGATGAAGTAACATTAAAGTGTACATAACAATAATCAAAACAATGAATAATTAAATATTTGAGGGTAAAATAAAAATTAACCAATTTCGTATGCGATATTTAAAATACGAAATTATTATGTGGTGTGTATTACAAAATATACAACGTTTTACTATAATATTATTGCACTCGCATTAATAATTTTTTCTATAGCACAGAATATGTAACTGAAAATTACGCACCAGCTGTTTAAAAAATGCAATAAAATCTTTTAAAGATGCAAATGTTATGGTTTTTCATTTATTGTAGGTACATTATATAGTAACTGTAAAATAAATCGTAATAAATGTCATCTATGACGGCTATAACCCTTTCACCACTCCACTGACTAGTACACTTTCCAATATCACACTATAACATACACCTAAGGGTTCTTACTAAAAAGTTTTAAGCACTAACCTTATTAGTAAAAACGATGTCGCTACGGGTGTTAGGTATATCATGTGTTTGTTTCAATCTGAATCAACTTCTTGATTACGGCAGTCTACTAATAAACTATTAATCAAATAAATTAAACACTGTTTCATTATTCAAGTGTACTATAAGAATAAAAAACAAATAAAATATGTTTTCAAAAATTATTTATTAAAATGTACGAGCAAAACTTATAAGAATTCGGTTTTATTAAAATAAAACATTTCATTAACATCAAAAGAATAAGACGAGTAACATTGGCCATGGAGGCCATTTCAACGGTGATGACCATAGAGTTACCGACGCGCTTTAGGAATCATACCCACGTCTAACGTGTACATTGACAAACGGCAATTGTTAAAATTTTTATAACTAGGTAGGTATATACAAGTTGAAATTAAGGTATAAAGAAAAAATTCACTAAAAATTTAGAAGTTGAGAAAACACATTAAACGTATTGGAAATAATTCTGTCGGTTATGCGTTAATGCGTGATAATATCAGCTATTCTCCAGAAATCCGTTAAATGATTGTTTAGCACGTCAAGTAGGTTTTATAGCAATAGGGTTTTTTTAGATTTTGAACGGAGTTAAAATTAATTTTACAATGATGTGTGTTTTTTATTATTATTTTTTATTTATTTTTTTTTTTTATGTGTCTGTCATCACGTTTTGGGGCAGTAAAAATGCTACGATTTTCTTAAACAGCAACTTTTTTGAAAGGAAAGTGAATGTAGATGATACTTGGGCAGGTCAAAAATCCAACTTTCAATACTTTTTAAAAGTGTCGAAAAATACGATAAAAAAGTTACGAAAATACGGGAAATTTTACGCAACTTCACATTTTGACAAAATACAATTTTTTAAAATGCTTTTAAAACTCAAAAACGAAAAATCGCAAACACTTGAAATTTTCACCAAATCTTTATATTGGCTTTTTCTATACATGGTTAAGTTTTCAAAGTATTTTGACTTATTTTTAGACAATTTAAATTTTCGATTTTTTGTAAGTTTTTTTTTTTTTGAAATATCTATAAAATTGATTTGGCTGTCCGAAAACTCTTGAAAATTTAATACAATGTTTATTATAAGTTATACTTATCGTAACTAAAAATTATCGGAGATCGTTTTATTCAAATATTTTTTATAAGCCCATAAATTTCAAATTTGTATAAAATATGTTAAAATCGCGATGATTTGCAAGTTATTTTGTAGTTGAAAATTCATAAAAAATTTTCAGTTTATACTAAAGGATTAAAATTTTAACAATGGGTTGTCCATAAGTAAATGGTCAATAAATAATGTTAACAAAAAGTTTAAGAAGGTACTCGTAATATAAATCATGACAAGTTCCAAGCATGACGCTTATAGAAATATTTAAAAAATCCTGTTCGCATACCATTGTCCTATACCCTTTTAAAGATAATACAATATATCTAGGGGTCTTACCTTAATAAAATCGATGTAGTACGGCCTTAGATATGTTTATCCCTCGTGGTGTGCTTCAATCTGAATAGGCTTCTCGAATATGGTCATTCATTTTAAACTATTAATTAAATTCATTTAACACTGTTTCACTATTGAAGTAGTATAGTATAAAAATTAAATATTAATAAAATATTTTGTTTCAATATTATTTATTATTATTAATTAGCAAAATTTATAGAAATAAAATTTGGATATTAATAAAAATTGAAATATTTTATAACGTCGGTATAATAAAACTAATTTAGATGGGTAATATTTATTTGACATAGAATATTGCCGTCATCGGTGATGCCTGCTGGTGCAGTATGATCGGAAACGCCATTTTACCAAAGATAATAAAATTAATTATTAAAATGTGTGATTTGAAGAAAAACCCTATCCGTATAATTTTTTATTTAAAGAGCTTTCTGTGTTAGGTATATCACTATTCACTTGTTATAATATACATATATGTAATAAAATTGATTTTGAAAATTCTGAATGTAATCTCGATTATCAAATTTTTCTCATAAACTGATAATATTTTGTGTTATTTATAACAAATATAGTGTTAACCATTTTGACATTCAAATACATTTTATTATTTAAAAAGAAATTTGTTAAAAAATAATATAATTTATTTTAATGGGCCACCAACATGATTAGTGCCATTGCCATATATAAATACAATTTAGCTACGTATATACTAAAATTACCAAAATTTAGTAGGTACACTTATTGTTGATTATTTTCTTTACTAATTTTTTGTCTGTTTTAGATTTTGAACGGAGTGAATGTATTGATTTTACAATGATGTGAGTTTTTTTATTTATTTTTTTTTTTTTTTGTACCTGATGACACCTATTTGGGCAGAAAAATGCTTTGATTTCCTTAAAAGGCAACTTTACTGAAAGGATATTTGGGCAAAAGTTAAACATTTTCAATACTTTTCAAAAATGTAAGAAAAAACCATAAAAAAATTACGGAAAACATGAATTTTTATGCAAAACATTTATTTATTAATACATTTAGAATTATATATTTTATTATATTATTATATGATATAAAATATAAAATTTTTTCTCATTTTTTGAGTACCTATCCAAGTGTACAATTTTAAAATATTGCTACTGAAAAGGTAGAGACACAGAATATAATATTGCAAAGTAAATTTTAAATCTTACTTAGATAATATTAATATTATTTGTTTATATACCTACCTATATCATAAAAAAAATTTTTCTTTATCCTTTATTAAGTACCTCTTTATTATAAACTAAATATTAAAAATAAATTAAATAGGTACTCATTGGTCATTACTTCATTATCCATGCACTTATACAATATTGTTAAAACACAAAAATATTAAATAATTGATAGCCATTTGATGAACTTATATTAGTTTTTTCATTTCATTCACTGAATTATTAATAAGTAGGAACAAGTTATTAATAAGTTCACCTATAGCATTAACTAAATAATTTAATTCTGATATTTGTTTTATAACATATGTATCAAATATATAAATATAGGTACATTTTTATAAGGTATAAATAATACATAGATACATATACTATATATATAGTCTATAAGTTTTATATGTAGGTATGTATAATATTTTCATAATAATAATTGATAACTTAGTGGCTACGATAAAAAAATATATGTCACAGTTGTCTGAACTATTGAATTAAAGCATAAGCGTTAAAGTTGTTAACTAATACATTTTGTAATGGACTCATTTATACAGGATGGAGGTAGGTGATACATATAAATATTTAATAAAAAATTTGATTGAACACCTAAATGAACGCGTTAATTTTTTCCAAGAACGTGAACGTGAACGTGAACGAGTTCAATTTCTAAGTGAACGTTCCGAACACTGATTATTAGTGCTATAATATATTATTATTTACTCATGATTAAAAAACGAATTTTTAGGTTTTTACATATTATATACTTATTGGCTTTATGTAGCGTAACGATGATTAAAAATATGGAAAATTTATCCATTACAGTGTTTATAGGAAAAATGTATTTTGCATATTATGGCATCAATATCAATATTATAAAAGATGATTACCCCACCGACCACCACCCACCCATTATTTTGATCGGGGCTTTTGGTGGGGCTCCGGTCTTTTGCATGTTCAAGCCGTCTCTGTATATAATACATAATATACGGAATACGATATAAAGTCGTTGCAACCACAGTGATGGCTGGTATATCATAGTATAGTTAGTGTACTATTATCGATCGATCGAAGCACTTCTGGTATTTTTTTTTGATTTCCGGATTTATTTATATATATAAGTTTTTTTTTTACACACGCTGTCTAGTTTTCGATTAAAATTGTTTCCTTCGTTGTAATATGTAAATAGTAGATGTGTTTAGTGGCATGCTTGTAGGAACTACGTGTTTATATTTATATATAATATACGTATACGAGTTTCAATTAAATCCACGTAAAAGTTTAATCCATTTACTGTATATTCGGTGAAATTTCCGAGCACTATTGGTTTCTGCTACACGCTACCGTTGCTGTTTTTTTTCTTCGTGGACCTAATAATACTCTACGTCTTTTATTAGTTTATGTATATACACACACAACCGAGTAAAAAGTTACTCGTGATCGAGGAAAAACGCTTGTTAGACCGCTCAAGTACAAGTTTTTGCTGAATTTTAAAATTATTCAGTCGCCGCTTTGGACTGTACATACGATTTTAAAATAAAATCTAATTTAATGGTCTGGTGTTCAAATGTATGCATAATATATTATGTAATAGGTACCTACGTGTTTTAAATTTTTCGTCAAATGAAAAAACTTTTAAAACTTTTAAATTTGATGTACTTGAGATTTTCCAAAATAATAATTTTAATAACAATAATTTTTATTTCAAAATGAAATATCTCGAGTGTTCCAATACTCCAGGTATTTTATCCACGATAAATATATTATGTAATATTATTGATTGTAAATATAATGAGCAGGTACTTTCTCCAACGAGTGTCGAGTGTATTTCGTGTTGTTATACCAAGGCTGATATAAGAATTATAACTGCTGTAGTGGGTGGTTCAAACTTCAAAGTTCAAATCCCGTGACCGTGAGGCCTGGCTGCAAGGCGCAAGCTGTCAAAATGTTTTGACATTTATTTTTAAAAATACAAATAATAACAAAATTGCTCCTCTGAACCCTTCCTTAGTAAATCGGCTTCAATATTTTGGTGGTATAAGAAAAAATAATTGTATTTTAATAAATATATTGATAAATAGATACAAAATAATTTTAAAAAGAAATTTAAATAGGTAATGTTAATAAACGTAATAAAATACAACGAATATTCAATACAAACAATATATGGTACGTTATAATCCGGAGCTGCTAGTAAATATTAGATAAATAAAGAAATAAAATATTGATAACTTTAAACAATTATTGTTGTAAATGTTTTCTTTCTTATAGTTCAAATAATATAGGGATAGTGTAAAAACGACAGGTTTTCGCTGATAATTATGTATTTTTATGATGATTATTTATTTTCACAAAATTGTTTTTATGTATTTAATCAAATTTGGTATTTTCAAAACTATAAACTTAAATCCGGTATATTTTAATGTCCTGAGACTTCTTCTCGGGACACCAAGACACAAGTCATGAAATCGGTAGTGTCCCAGCAAATCCGGGACACCTGCAATCCATTATAATATACTGTCGTACTGATATAATACGGTGAAGATGTGTGCAGGTGTAAACGGAGTAAGGTTTTCAATTTTCACTGCCATATACGTTATCTTTGTATTGCATACGCGTAACAATGTTTTAGTACATTACGTGTATATTATACCTACGGACCACAATAAAAACTTGGTCATTTTTGATTATTCTATCATGAAATTCATTGCTATGAAGTATGAATTAACCTAATTGCGGCCGCACTAATTGTGATGTCCAAACGAATAATTTCAGCTTTAAATGAAGTTTTAAATATTTATAGTTAATATTAATAGGTTAAATAATTGAACCATTCAAAATTTTAAAATATTATTTACACTACACTGATTCATTTATTATTGCTTTTCTTGAAAAATTGTAATTTAATATAAAAATATAAATAAATAAAAATTAAAAAATCATAAGTTTTATACGATACTTTGATTTTTAAGTGAATTACGAATTTATGATTATGTAAAATATTACAATTTTAAATAAGTATATAACAATTGCTTGATAATTAAAACATCCTAAGAAATCTATACTCGTATATATGTCATCGCACAGATTATGGTCTTGTCTTTCGGGTCAGTTTACTCTAATATTAATAACTAACAACGTTTGAACAGTTGAACGCAAATCTGCCATGTCGTAAACGTCCGTAAGACGAAGGCCATACATACACGGATAATAAATGTGATTGGACATCGCAGATATTCGATAAATTAATAATCAATGGCCAACAATATAATACGGGAGATTATAATGTAGTGTTTCCAAAAGGCACTCCTCGTATCCAAACGGTACCCCCTGGCTGCCTGGCCACTTGATTATATTTTATTTACGTAGTTCGGGATCCGGGCAATGGACTTCTACGTAGCTGTCACTCGGTGTAGCCGCACCATCGAAAAAATATAAGTACATGATATATAGATTTATTGTGATACGAAACTGTATCATCCACGGCTGAACCGAATTTATTTTTCGCAACTTTTCATTTCGTTTCGAATAACGCTGGCGTTGCACAGGAGAAACGCGTAAAGCGTAATTTTATTATAATAATACCGCGGCGCAACCGGCGTAATAAATCGTTACTTGTGTATACTGTTATTATTATTTCCTGTCCGAATGTTGTGCGCTCTACAGCGGGTGAAATTTCTGTTGGAAAACAATTTTCTCCTTTCTCGCACGGTTCGGGGCACTTAAATTATTATTCTATTATGTACATGATACTATTACCTACTGTGTTTACTTCCAAAATCACAAAATTTAATTATGTATATAGTATATAATATATACATACATATATTATACAACATGCACGCATATATATAAGACGTCTGTGTTTTATTTTATAAGTAATATCAAATATTTACGTATTAATATTTACGGTATCGATATAAGTTTATGTATTAATATATACATTTTATAATCCTAATCACGTCAAACAGCCTAACATTATTTGTTATTAAAATTCTAATAACCTACGTCTTATAAATTATAATAATAATATTTGTCCTTACGGAGGAAATTGAGAAGCTAGCATCAAATATAATATAAGTATATATTCAATAAAAGCAAGTGCACAAATTATATTTAATACGGAAAATTTATTAAGTATAAGTACGTTAAAACCGCTTTATATGCTTACATTCTGCATAGTACACGTCCCAATACATGCTGTCATGTGATGACAGCCTATATGATACATGGTTTTGTTTTACTTCAAAGAAATTCGGTTATTTAAATTTTGATTAGTCAAGTAGATACTCAAGTTTAATAATAGGTACTCATTTAGTGTGGTCCCCAGTGAAATAGTGTATTAATAATTAATGGGGTTTTCTATAATAAGTTTGTATTATATTATAAAAACCCATGTGTGCATATTTTAAATTAAATTTCCATATGTAATATGTATTATAAATTATAATAAAGAAATGATTTACTTTTATATTGGTTTCAAAATAGAGTTAAAAACACAAAATTATCGTGATTAGATTACAACTATTTCCATACAAATCTTTTAAAATTAAAGTGACATTTCAATCGTTCCGTTTGCGAATTATCAACACCGTCGTATATTATTAACAAAAACCTGCATAATGACTTAAAAATACTCACAGTTAACCAATTAGTTAAACCACACCACTCCAATTTCCATTTTAATCTAAACCCCCATTCAAATCTGTTAATTAAAAAACTTTCCTCTGACACGGATAATACACTCAAAATGCTCAAAAGAAAATGGCCAAGAGATCTCCTACAATAATAAAATAAACTTAACGACTTAACTTAACTTAGTTTCGTAATAACGGTGGTACAGCTGTGTTTTTTTCTATACACGCTATATTCACCGTCATTATAATTCTGTTTTTGCGTTTACTAAATATATTTATTTTGTATAGATTGTAATTAAAACTAATTAAACAAAAAATAAAATATTAATAAATTGATAGATTGGTGAGCTTCAGTAATACGAATAAAAATTTCGTTTTCTGATTTGCGAAAAACATATTTTCAAGAATTAATAAAAAATAATAATATTAACTTTAAAGTCCTAAGAAATAAAGAATTAATTCACGTTTTTATTTGTTAAAAGCGATGAAACCGTTCCATTTTTCACTCTGCAAAAAAAAAAAAAATTAATTAATAACATAAAATAAAACTTTATAAACGTTAACAAAATTTGAATGTAATCAACATCAATGAAATTATTGGTAAATTGAAAAATAAAAGTACATTAATAACAAGAGAACTTCGTTTTTAGATAATGATATTATTTAATATTGAAATTTTTATCAATTTATTTTTTTAATATTAGGCCATTTATTACTATGCATTTTTAATATTTTGTTTAATATAAATTTATATAACTAATTATAATGAACTCGATATGTGTAACGTTTTTTTATTAAAAAATTTCACTAGTATTGGAAGATCTCCGTCTCTCACAGTAAAGAATTGTACGAGGAGTTAGACCCTTAAAAGTAGGGACCAGGTGGGTTACACTCTCAACACAGGAAAGTACCCGGAAAAAACAAAAAGTAGATGACTTTTATTTTGCTCTTATAACTTTTTAACATCGATTTGTGTCCCTGCCTAAAAAAACCGGTCGAATAAATTTTCCCGGCCCGAATATTTTCACCAATCTGTCCCTAAGGCTAAGCATTTCTTTATTTATTATTTATTTATACATATTGTATTTCTTACATAAAAAAAGTAATCTCTAAAATTGTTTTTTTTGTGTGTTATTATTATTTTTTACAAAGCTTATAGTTATCAATCTTCACCAATAATTTTTGGTTATTTAAAAATAATTTTGAAGTTTAAATAAGACCAGCATGAACTTAGAAATAATTTCAGTTTATTAATTACAAGTACATTCCTATTTATTCCTCTAGAGTCTAGACTCTTGTAATTAAACTTAATCTGCGTATGAATGATAAAGTCGAAGCAAAACATTTGCATTGATTCTATTAAAACAAATTTAATTTTTAATTTTTAAAATTTTTTTGTTTTTTACAATGATTCGAACAATTATTTCAGTCCCTACAATTTAATAGTTTTGCTTGAGTAAGTATTTTTTCTAGCTCGATTTTCACTTTTTGTGATATTTTAAATTTTGTGTCATAAGTTAATCCATAATTAGTGAAGGGAGGCTAGTATCTTCATCCGCACCCTACATAATACTATAATAATAAGTAATAACTTACAGAATGTTTAAAAATCTGATTGCGCGCAGTATCATGTATATTACCTATAATATAATATTAGGCATAGTCTGTTCAAAATGAGATGTAATATTATACATATACATCACTACAACACATACGCGAGTTTGAACACTTTGAACTGTGCAGGGGTGACCAAATGACCCTTCAGATATTCCATAAGTCAAAGAATATGTAGTATTAGATTTTATTACCTCCCACAGATTTACTTTCTATAATATATTATATTCCGTAGAGAGTATTGCCTTCATCTTAGAGTTTCGTTTGAAAAAAAGGTTTTTTTTTTCTTTTATCTTGTGTTGATAATATTCTCGAAATCAAAAAATAAAATAAAACTCCATAGTCATGAAAAGGATCAAAATTATAAAAGTCAATAATGACGAGAACAATATGCGAATCTGAGTACTTAAAAGATTTAATACAGGTAAGCAATATCGTCGTATAGTCGTATAATAACAAATACCACGAAATATAGTATTTATTCGTGAATGATATCTGAAGTTAATATTATATAATACATAAAACATACATAGATTTGTTTTGAAAAATAGAAATCGACCATAAACAGTGAAAATCTGAACTTCTAACTACCGTAAAATAGCATTCATGTACTTTTTACATGATCTAGAATGTTTATAAACAATTTAATCCAAATATATTATTATCATACGACGCAAAAATTTACCATGAAAAATGTACTTAATCAATCCATGTATAAACCTGTCCGTTGAAGTCATTATTATCGCCACAAAAGAGCGATGAGTTCAATTAAAAATAACTGTTACTTCCTCATTCAACACTGGGCTCTGGCGCACTGCTACAATATAGTTAGTTAAACACTTTCCAAAATAATAATATTTTACTGTTTTATTCCTAAAGCATAGCATGTCGCCCAATATCACCATTATATAATCTGTTTTAAAAATTTGACGTTAAAACAAAATATACTATAGGTGCGAATAACAACAGTTGAATATTATTTTATTAATACCTTATTCAAAAACAGTTGATATTTTAACCATGATAATATTATTTTATCTGTTCTATTTTATTAAAAAAAAGGCTACCACAATTATTAATTTTTCTTATTTTATTTAATTTCTAAAGACTCAAAAACAAAGGTTTCAAACATAAATTAAAATAAACGATTTTTATATTTTTTGGCAATTGCGTCGATTTTAAATCTTATACTAAGCACAAACATGTAAACGCGCATAATATTATGATCGAGTATGATCTTCAATTGAATTGGGAGTTATTCAAGGGAACTATAAATACGTATTCGTATTCCATACATAATATGTAAATATATAATAACTTGGACATATTCTCATATAAAATAAGCATAGGTAGTATATACGGAATCAAACGTGTTGACTAATGATTATATAAAATTGTATAATAATGATAGGTATTACTAGTTATCAGTATTTTCAGTTATCACTTATTACAGTTAACGTAAAATTATATGAACGCTGCAAAAATTATCGAACTATCGGACCTTGAAACTGCTCGTCCTCTCGTGTCTCGATCGCCGCGTACAGTTGGCCAGAATCAAATTTTTTTTCGACTAATTAAAAGTGGTAGTAAAATAAGTTGAATGTAAACTGAAAAAAAATTTTTAATATTTTAATAGATTGCTAAATAATGTATTCATGAATTTGAATTTGAAATCGATTTATCCTTAGTTCAATTAGTATAACAACTAATAATATTTATTAATCTAAGGATATTCTTATATAGCGCACGTCCAAAAATCATTTGTAGATACTCACCCATATAAGACAATAGAGTAATACCGCTAATAAAGTTAAACGATTCATACAGATAGGGTGGGTTGTGCATTTGTATTTTGTGGTGTATAGCAATGTTATACACGGTTAGTTATGGATTGCAGAGCTATAATATTATTAAGGCGTAGAAAAACAATCTCGTGTTTTTGGTTTTACTATTAATATGTTATTTACATAAATACAACATAATATATTATGGTTTTGGTCCGGGAACACGTGAAAATAGCAATTGCGGTACGTGAAATCATCAAATGAATATGTTAATATGACCGCGTGCGTCACCAGAACATATATTATAGTCATTAGCTATACCTACGTTTTTTGGGGTGGCGAAAATGTTCTTTGTCGTTCATAAAACAACGTCCCTACCTCTCATGGTCACACACCGATCACCAATTTACAAAGGGTAAGATATGTTGGACAATTTTTATTTCAATAAATCAAAAATGTTTCATGTTTCCACATGGCTTACCGAACTTTTGTTAAATCATTATTAAAGAGTATTCATATTTTATCATATGGCCATTTGAAGAATAAAAGTATAAAAAAAAAAAACATAATATTTTGACATGTCCGGCAAAACTATTGATTGAGAAGGCATTATGTTTAACTGACTATATATGTATTGGGATAAAGTCTAATATTGATAAATTATAACTGTTAACATGGAATATCATTTTATTTATTGTGTTTATTTTAGGCTCGTGTAGGTCTTGTTCAGTGTTCTACATCATATTCACCGCGTGTATATATATATATTGTACAGTTGTGAAAGGTACCTAAATAGTTACTATTTTGGCAATGTGACGATAGCGGGTCCAAGAGTTATTATTCCGTTTATCTAAATATAGGTATTCTTTAAACTCACAAATCTATGAGAAGTTTTCGAAAATTTGAAAATTATTTTTAATGCACTGAAATTGTTTTATTTTTGATAATCTACGAGATTTTATTGTTACATATTTTTTACCCGAATAAGTATTTGCAAAAAGAAAAAAAAAGCATTATATTACATTATTACGCAATGCTTCATTGATCAGAATTTAACACTATAAAACTATAGTCCATATACAAGGCTAACAAGATCACTGGTATAATGAGAGACGCGTGTTTTGGGAGACTGAATAGAGGGGAAAAGTCCTGAGTGGTAAAATTATCACTGTTGTCTTATGTAACATAATATAAATACTTATGGAATAATAAAATCGAAGGAAAAAGCTTGATATAATTGACTGTATATTGTATACATTTAACGCCTACATGTTATGAGCAAAAAATTCTGAAGATATAAAATAAAAAAACGTATATAAAGAAGCGAAATATAATGTGGGGAATGTTCGGCGAACTAAAATAGGAAAATAAAACCGTACTGTTTATTGGAGATGGTAAAATAATTTTGACTGACTCCATAGTCCCGCTGTAATAACTGCGTAATCTTCATTTAAGTGTATGATGTAATCGTACAAAGTGGATGAGAGGAAGAGTTATTGTAGGTCCTACGGGCCGAGTGGTTTTCATGACCCGGTATATTCTAAAACCATCATCTTATAATAACAATTAAAGGAGCGCGTAAAATATACACGACATTGTGCGTACTATATGTAGTATAATTTATCATATTTAAATTATTTATTATGATTAGTAATATAAGTATTTTGGCTATAGCAGCATAGAATTGAGTCACGGTATGAAATATAATTATAATACTATAATATAGTATAATAATCATATTATGATAGTATGCGCGCGTTTTGGTCTGGAGAGTTTGGCTGTTATAACGCGAATTTTCTCTCATACATCGAGTCAATATAATTATTGTTATTATATATTATTATACTAATATATTATGCATGTAGATGTAAGTCTACTTAGAACCGAACTGCAAATATAATTGTTATACCGTCAAATATAAATTAACGTTAATGATTAGACAATAACGAATAACGATATTTCCAATTAAATTAATAACAGTATAATATAAAGACTAGGAAATAATAATGTTGGTAAATTTCTATTATTTTCAAGCTATGATGCACTCAGAAAAATTGCCTTCGTAAACACAACAATTCCGGTCTTTTTCAGCCACAATTGATGAAAATGTTTGTTGAATTAGAAACGAACCTGCGTTGTAAAATCGATTTATCAAATCAGTATAGTAACATTAAAGTACCTACTTTCTGGTTTTTTAAATTGTAATATGTCGATTTTAATTACAAAATTAAAATTACTTTTTGGGCGCGGAGTATGAAATGCTAAAACTAAAACATAAGTACACTAAATCATAAATGCGATTGTCCTGAGTGTCTAGAAACGGTAGAAACTATATTAAATTATGAAAAAATAATCGTGACAAGCCGAAGAAAAAGAAATGATCGTTTGACAGCCCTCCTAGCTTGCAAGATCACAAGACTATATCGCCAGATTCCCAGAATTCCAGATGTATTTGTAAAACATTTTATGAAAGTAATAGAAGTAAGTACTTGTAAAAAAAGTAATGTTTCATGTAATTCAAAGTATCATAATATGGTACTTGCATCAAATTGTTAAAATAAATATTTCAATTTATTTATATAATATTATGTATAATTTATTTTATAACAGAGTTATTATAAATTTCTAGCCCAATTTAAATATTTCGCTAAACAAAAATATATATAAACATCACTATAAGCATTGATTTTAGAATATATTTTAAAATCAATAGTATTAAATATTAATGTTATTTCCTAGTCATAGTTATGTTAACAAAATAATTAATTTTTACATTAGGTACCTAAATTATTTTCTATTAATTTTAGGCATTGATAATATTGGCTAAACATTGACGTTATTACCAAATTTACATCCGTGATAATAAGCATATAAAAATGTGTGCATGTGTGCGTACTTATATATAAATATGTAATCTCAACGTACATAATTAATATAGATGTAAATTTCGTGTTGTACGAAACTTGCTAGCGTATCATAATATTCCTCTCTCGTGTAGTCTCCTCGTAGCACCGACTGAGTGTACGAAGTAATTCGCACATATTAAGTATATTACTATTCTTTTAAATTCCAACAAGATCCACCCACAGCACCCACTTACAATGTATTATATTACATTATATTTTATATATTACTAATCATACTATATATACTATATTAGGTACTATAGAATGTATCCGTCGATGGAGGCTAACTGTCGTAACGCTACTTCAATGCTCGCATTTGTCGATCAATCCTTTTAACGGGGTAAGAATCACTTGGCGCGTAGGAGCTCTGTTGTGGCGCTAAAGCAATATTATAATCCTGCAACGACTCTTGTAAACGGGCAACAGGTACCTATATGGGCTGTATTATATGTACACACGTATGACGTATATATATATATATATATATATATATATAATATAGTCTATATATTATAGTCGGTCGAGTGCTAATCGGTCCTATTCATATATTAGCAGCAGTAACAATATATAAGGGCATTCCAGGTCGAGTATACGTGTATATATTATATGATATACCTACGTGAAACTCTCGCGTTCCCCTCGTCACGGGATAGCTATAAAACATAGGTATATATATGTAGGCGTATATCTAATACGGTTCTCGGGGCGGACAATATTATTGTTTACCTACTCGAAATGCTTTTCGGCAAGTCCGTGGGGAAATAAATACGATTCTCCAGTTGGGCGGACGTCCTGCGTATATAATTAATACCTCTTAGCTATTCTCTCTTTCCGGTCTGGTCCGTTATAGCATCGTGTCGATCATTTCTAACGGTTTTTTTTTGTTTTTTTGTATGATCACTCCTTCTGCTTTGTTTGGCATCTCATCTTATTTTTCTAATTTAATTGCGTTTCTATTAATTTTCGATTTTCGATTTTTACAGTAAAACCTCCCAGTATTTAGAACGTAATCTTTATCCGCTTTACTTTTTCAGACTTTCTTTTACTTAAACGTGTCACGTGTGAACCTTTTCATATAATAAGGTAGGTAATACATTTATTTAATTTAGAAAGTATGTACGTATAGACGTGTAGTGGTATAAATTTATATTATGTATTAAATAACAACTCATTTAAGTCAAAATGCATAAAACATTTACCCCATAAGGTTGAGTTCAAGGGATTATTTTACATTAGAAGATATGCTTAATTTTTTTGTATTGAAATATGTTACATCAAAGTAAACTCAATACGTGGTATGAATGGATGTGGCAGATCACAGAGGACTAAGAAAAAGGCACAAAGGCCCCCTATTATTTTATATATTATAAATTTATAAAGCTTGTGCGTTTGTCGAAGAACAAACATTATTCCTACTATATGTATAGATACCTATTTAGTATTTACCAGATATTACAACATTTGTATGCAGTCATTCATAAGTGAATAAATTTCAATAGTCTTACAAGGTACAAAAATATATGTATTATTATTTATATTATTATAAATGCAAATTTTACTTTACTAGTATTTTATTTTTATTTTTTAATTATACGGGCTGGGCTCTTTTTGCACATGCATCATTTGAAGTAACAAAACACAAAAAGTACAATAACTTATGACATACAATTTAAAAGCAAATTATTAAAAAAAAAAATTGTTAAAGGCAGGATCTACATTGGCAATTGATATAAGACGCCTTAAAGGTTCAGTAGTCATATAGTTGGTAGTATAATTCGGGACATAAAAGAAGGCTAAAGAACGAGATGAATGTGAAGGAACTTTAAAACAGATTAGAGAGAGCAGGGTAGGTGAATCAATTTTATTGTTTAATAACCCTATAAGAAATTTAATAGCAGTAATACGTCGACTCTCAGCTAAAAAAATTAAGCCAAGTTTTAATAGTACTTTAACAGTACTTTAACAATATTTTTGTACTTTAATAGTGCAAAAGGAATACTTGTATTACAATAATCTTATACATAACGTTCCGTACCTGTATACAGGGTGATCCGTATTACGAACTATCCACGTAGCTAGTAAAATAATATTTTCAGAAACTACATACGTTTTCCACTGGAATGGAAGTACAAACTGGGTGAATTATTTATTGTATTCGCTCGTATCCAATGTATGATGTACAGTACAGGGTAGAAATACCAAATCAGCAAATATTGTATAATGGGCAACCATAACATACTGCATGCATACATATATTATTATAAAACGTAAAAATTATGTGTTTTAGTAGTGTTGTGATTGCCTATTACGTAAATTTTGCTGACTTATAGTCTTTCTGTCTCATACCGTATGCATACACATAAAGTGATGTATATAAAGCAGCATGAAAAGGAGAATTCTGGAACACCTGCGGCCCGCCCCGTCACATAGCTTATACACCGCGCGTCCGCACCGCTCCGTATTAAAGCCGTGTAACCTATCTCAATAAAACATATACCGACCCTGTTATCTAACTTAATCCAAGACCTTTCCGTCCCACTAATATTATACCCTCCTCTCCATGTGCCACCGTGTTAACGTATTGTAATCTATAACCACTAATATGTCTGCGAATCTTATACCTACCGTACACACTTGCGACTTGTCTATACCTTATTTTATCATACTTAGTTCAAGTCCCGCACCAGTGATGTAGGCCTAACACGGGTCACCGCCTATTTAACGCCTTTAACCCATCTCGATTTGATCGAGATACAAAAAATAAATAATATATGCAACCTTAGAATATTTCATTGTATCCTTACGAGAAAGGCGAGATGGGTAAAAATGATATATTATGCTTCATAAAATATGGTGTTCATCACGCCATTGATCGATTGCTTCTGCGGAATGTAATTCGGAAGAATTTTTACGAATATCAAATCGGTTACGAATGAAAAAACCATGCGTAATACATAGCTACCGCTGTCGATTTAAAAACGTTTCATTGTACGTATCTTTATGAAAAAGGTGTAGTTGGTAAAAATTATATGATATGTTTTGTGTATCGTTATTCCACCACGCCATTGGTACCGGGTATAAAATACATATGATTGTTTATATAAAATACACCTAACTGGCTCAGGTTCAGGTATATCTAATATATAAAATCTCGTGTCACGGTGTTTGTGGTCGCATTCTTCTGAAACGGCTCGACCGATTTTAATGACATTTTTTTTTGTATATTTGGTTAGTATGAGAATACGTCGTAAAGTAATGTTTCGCCCTACTGGCCTCCTACCCACAACCCCCAATTTTTAATTGTGATTTTAGTAATTTTGTATGAACTCACGCAATAATGACTAATGACTAATGAGTAATACACTAATACAGTACCACTTACTTAAATAACGTATATAGTAACCAATAGTAACGAAAATAATAACTGGGTACATATATATTATATAAATGAATCACTATTTCTCTTGGTCATGGCATCACGATAGACCAATTTCGCTAATTCTATTTTGTTGTGTTTATTATTGTCGGGAGCTCACAAGGTTCTTATGAAGGAAAAAATTTAAAAAGTTGTACGGGTGCTACTAATTCCAGCTCTAAAGTGTGGCTGATATATTATTTTGGTTGTTATAGCGACTCGAAACTTTTACTGGATACTGAATATCCATCATGATAAAATAAACACAAAAATATTATCTTGGTAATCGCGGTTATGAAAAAATTATACCAAATTATAAGGCACCTTAAGGCTAACCAAACATAACTATAATATGCTCTATAAAATGTAAGGTAGTATATTCCATAAAAAGCTATACCTCGACCAAAACTGTTCCGTGCAAAGTTGGGTAATTCAGCTTAAAAAAAATAAAAAAATAGATATTTATGATTATAATTGTCAAAGATTTTCCAATATTATATTTATATAAGATAAAAAGATGTTTAAGGGATAAAGATAGAAAAAATATTCCAAACTGGAACCTATGAACTGAAGCTATGGGTATGCAATTTGGTCAGTAGTTTCGATTTATGATTTAGAGACCCACTAAGAAAAAACAAATTGTATGAACCTGAAAATAATGGTTTCTCTAATACTTTATTTTATTTTAAAATGTATCATTTATAATTGTACGAATAATTACTGGTTTAAATTGTCTAAACATTTTTTATAGATATAGTAAATTGTTTTATTATTATTTATTACTTGTTTTATACAAGTAAAATTTAAGATTTAAAAAAATTAGATGTTGAAAAAACATAATTACAATGATAATTATTACATTCTTAGTTGATATAGATATGTTTTAAAATGCAAAAAAAAAATTGTTTTAGGGTTTCTCCGCAGCCGCAGATTTTTTCAACATTTTAATAAAATAGTTATATATAATATTAAGAAGGTTAGGTTAATTTAAGTTGCAATTAGAATGAATGAATTTTATGTAACAATCTATAGCCGCCCGGCCCTCAGGCGGCGTCGCGTTAATAATTCGCAAATATATTTTTTTTAAATGATCTAACTCAAAAACGAAAAACCACAAATATTTGATATTTTCACCAAATCTTTATATTAGCGTTTTCTATACATAGTTCAGTTTTTAAAGTACTTTGAAAATATGACCGTATAATCGAGAAACCGATTTAGATTTATGAGAACCAGGAAAGACAAAACACATATACCTACATAATTTTTTTAAGGTTAATAGGTACTTTAAAAATTTTATTAAAGGCCTCTGTGACCTGTGTCATAAAGAGTGATCTTAGAAAGTGTACCGGATAGTAACGTGGGTAAAAGGTTTTTAATAGGCCTATGGGTGCAACAGTTGAAATTTGATAAATTTATTTTACAGTTATTGTATAATATACAATGAATAATAAATATGTAAACATTAATAATTTATAAGCACAAAACCATAAAATATGCGACCTTAGAATATTTCATTGCAAGCTAAAAATTCAAGTATTTGCATATTTTGCATATTTAATCAGTTTTTTAAAAAAAGTAACATGTGCATATTATGAACATAATTTTTATAATCGACAATCATATAGTTATCATTATTGAGTTTTTATTTACTTCATTATTTTACATATGTCACACGTACAGTCTCACATTGGCAATTAATAAAATTATACAATTCATTAATTGTTAACTGGTAACAATCATATTAATATATAGATTAAATAACAAATACAAGTGGTTAACACCAAAAATATTTTAATAAACCAAAAAAAAAAAAAAAAACAACAAACAATGTTCCAAAATAGTATTTGGTAAAGAGTGAATAACTATACAATATTATTATGTATACACACACACATTCAGTTTTTACATTATATTGAATAATTTTAATAAATACATAATTTTAATGAGAAATATCTTTAAATGATTTTGAACAATTTTTGATATACACAAATTTAGGAAAAAAAAGCAATAGTCATATTTTATATAATATTAAAAAATGTTATAAAATTCAACCCAATAAGATAAATAAAAAAGCATGTCAAAATTATAATATATACCATCCCCATTTGCATGCAAAAAAGTAAGGCTGGAACACCTTAAAAGTATAGAAATAGTTTAATATATAATATGAAAATAATTCGGTTTACAAAAATAGTTATTTTCAAAGATTAAGTGGCATACCCAAGTATTTTACAATTATCTTCTTCAGTTTCAATTTTCGCACACAAAATAAATTCTATCCCAGAATAACTCACTCACAATTATACTCATGGGGCGATCCAAACTCTAGGTATTACAAATTATTAAGGTTATAAATAAAATATAAAAGAGAATTAGATAGTTAAAATGTTAACATTAAAAAATGTCTTTTAATTTTTAAGTAAAATTTAACTGGTCAATATAATTATTATTTTGGGCCCAATGATTGGAAATATTTCATTCAGTTTTTCAAAAATTATTTGTAAATGCCTTTACATACTCTGCCAATAAAATAAATCCGTTATGAATAGGTAGTTTATATTTTTGACATTCTCTTATTTCTTTAAATAGGTAATCAATCAATTAAAACAATTATATTGAATAATTAGAAAAAATAATATAAATATAATAATATAGTATTAATTAAATTATGTAAATATTACATAATTGTTTGGAAAAAATATATAAAAAATTCAATTTAATTGAATAAAACTATTTTCTAATTTTCGTTCATTATTTATAGAGATATTATTGATTTAAGTATTAAGGTATATTCATTCAACATTGTACAATTGTAGCATAATACTTATTACAAATTAACATTTATATTGTAATATTTAAAAATTTTGAAATAAATCATTAAGATTTTTATACTATACTTGTATTGCAAAGAAAATAACAATATGCTAAAAAATTCAACTTAACAATTTTTATTTATTGTAAAAATATAGTGTCTTTTAATAGATACAATAATAACAAATCTGAAAAAATCAAGATTATAAAATTAAGGGTAACAAATTTATATGCATAAGTAAGATTTATCTAATATTTACAACAAAAATATGCTGTAGTTAACATTTAATTCTTTTTTCGTCTTTTTAACATTGCCTTTTCCCTACGAATGTCTGCTAAATCTTCAAGAAGTCCTAAAAAACAAAACACAATTAATTATAAATAAAGGTTATTAAATACATTTAAATTATTTAAATAAAGATGCACTGTAAGTTGTTATTTTTTTCTTATTTTTAGTTTGCAAACTAATTTTAAAATTATTTTGTATTTTAACCACGGCTATATATCTATAGCCGTGATTTTAACATAAATAAGATAATTGTTTTTTTTTCTTTCTATAATATAATAAATATACTTAACTGTTATATTGTAAAATATATTAGTTACTTATAACAATACAGACAATATTAGATTTATTGGTCATGTGCTTTCATAAACATTATAAAAATATGCTAACAATAAATTATTAAATAAATCTTATAATCTTACCTGCTCGAGAACTTCGATATTCTTCTTTTTGAAGAGTACGGAAGTCAGATTCCATGCATTCGTCATCTTCATCTATTCCTCTATATCTGAGAATTAAAAAGAAATTAATTAAAATAAGACTATTTATAATTATATCATAATAATAAATATATTTTACTTCGTTTTGTCATATTTAAAAATTTCAGAAATGACTTTAGAGTAATCTTCTGCTCCTTCTTCTGGTCCATCATCAATAAAGTCATCTAATTCTGAATCATACTCATCTGAATCTGATTCAATAACTCGACGTTTATTGCGCATGGGCATGTTTCGATCATCACGTCTTTTCATATCAGGAGGTGGAAACTGCTTAGGCGCCAAATCTCTAGGTGGAAACTGTTTAGGTACCATGTCTCTGGGTGGAAACTGTTTGGGTACCATATCTTTAGGAGGGAATTGTCTAGGCTTAACATTGCTGCTGGATGGCACATTTTTAGATTTGTTAACAGGAGTCGGCACATATTTATCTTTTGAAGTGCTAGGTTTAGATTTCATGCTCTGAGATGACATTGGTTTAGGACTGTATCTATCATCTGATCGTCTGACTGCACTGGGTGTATATTGCTCAGTGGAAGACATGCCTTTTCCCTTAGGTGTATATTTTTCAGGTTGACTTTTAGGTTTAGGTGTATATTTTTCAGGTTGACTTTTAGGTTTTGGTGAATATTTTTCAGGTTGACTTTTATGTTTAGGTGAATATTTTTCAGGTTGACTTTTAGGTTTAGGTGAATATTTTTCAGGTTGACTTTTAGGTTTTGGTGAATACTTTTCAGGTTCATATTTAGATTTTGGTGTATATTTTTCATTGGTCAATATTTTTGCTCTAGGTTCATTTTCAGTGAAGGTTGATGTTGATGAATATTTATCATGGGATAAATTCTTAGATTTTGGTGAATACTTTTCATAAGATTCGCTTCTTGATTTTGGCACATATTTATCATAGTTTGAAATACCTTTAGGTTTTGGTGAATATTTATCTTCAACAGAATTTTTTGGCCTAGGTATATACTTATCATTTGTTGATTTTGGTTTTGGCGAATAACGCTCATCATTAGAACTATATTTTTTGTCATTATATGAATGTCTTTCAGAAGATGTTTTAGGTATGCTTCTGTTCCCAGTACCATTAGATTTAAATCCAACACTTTCTGAACTATTTAATGATCTAGGTACATATTTATCGTTTTTAATATTATTATTGAGCTCTCTACTGATTTTGTAATCTTTAGCCCATACTGAAGAACTCTTTTTCAGTTTATCCTCAGCATTTAAATCTACTTTAGAAGATGATACAATAGGTTTCTGTACCTTTTCAATAGGTCTAACTTCTTTTGGTTTTTCAGTAGAAGGTAGAATTTTACCTTGTCGACGAGCGGTTCTCATTGCTTCAATTCTCTTATCTTCTAAATATTTTTCTCTTTCTTTCTTAGTCATCATGGGTAAAGACTCTTCTTTCTTAGGTTTTTCAATTACAATAGGTTCATGTTGCTTCTTTTCAGCAATTTTAAGTAATTCCTGGAAATTCAACGGAGGTGGTTGCACGGGCCGTTTTTTATTTTTCTCCACATCACTTTTAGATTTCTTTTGTTGTGGCTCTGTATCAGGTTGACAATCCTCCATATTTTCTAAATCCTTAGGTTTTCTTTTTCGCTTATGAGGTAATAATTGATCTTCTTCTTCTTTCAACAATGCTGCTTTTACACGATCCTATAACACAAATAAATAATAATTTTTTTATACTTTCTTTTTATTTAAACTAGGCCTATTATTGAAATAATCTGTCAATTACTTTAGTTCCAGAAATATCTTGACTTCTATAATTTATCGTTTTTGAACTTCTTGTATCAGCTGGAGTATTTACATATTTATTCATTATATTATTATAAATAGCCATGGCATCTTTTGAAACATATCCATAATCATCTTCATCCGGTTGGTTAAACCCTGTAGCAAGCAAAGAATAAAAATATAATGTATACTCTGCAAAATTTATACTATAAACAATACCGAGCTTATAATATACATTTTGAAGTTGTTAACATTCTATTGTCTTGAATTAAATACCCTAATTTTTTTTAATATTTGATTGATAGAAATAATAGTTACATTATATTAAATTGTTAAAAACATGCCAAAACAAATATTTTATTTTTCTAAATTATAAATGCAAAAGCTCATGTGTAATAAATAATAATATATTATGTTAAAATAAAAATGTATAGTATGCATGTACTAGGTAATGCTCACTTAATTCTCACAGCGTTATCAATTCAAAAAATAATAATAATAATAAATAATATTTACTTTAAATAAAATTATTGATACATCAAAGTAAATAAAAAGATACATTTTAAAATTTAACTGAGGAGTTAGGTTAATATAATATAATTAATATAATATTATAAATATTATAATAAACGTTGTTCGTGAATAGTTTTGAAATTTAAAAAAAAAAAAAAAATACTAGCTAAGCATTTATTTATAGTTTATATTAACAATAATAAAAATAAATTTTTTATTTCTTATTAGAAAATTTTCAATCAATACATATGTTGCACATTATGTAAATTAGATGAATTCACATTTTTTTGTTCACTTGAGTGGCATGAAAATAGAGGCATCCAATAACAAATTCTGAATAAAATATCAAGTAGTGTGGTGGCTAGCTGACTCTTTTAAATGTTTCAATGTTTAAATCCATATGGATAGCTCTTGATTGAAACATTTACATGGTACAATAGTAATATTAATAAACAAACCTGCCATGGTAACAGATGTATTGACATCATCTTTAGCATCCTCAATAACTGATTTATTTGCTGATTTTGTTCGATTCAACATAGATTGTACACGTTTGAATGATTTTCTATCTTGACTTCGCAATGATATTAATTCATCTTTTTTCTTCTGCTCTTCTAATTGTTTTTGTCTATCTTCTTCTTCCTTTTTAGCCAAAAATTTTTTAATGCTATCAGATAATTGCCTGCTTTCTTTTGTAACTTTTTTTGGTGGATCCAATGATGCTTTGAAGTATTTAACCTAGCAGAAAAAATCAATATTATTTGTTCAGGTAGATAAATTATAAAATGATTAAATCAGTCTTTTTTAAAAAATAAAAATAAATTACTTCGTCATTTAACTGTGCTATCTGAGTTAACTATGAAATTAGATTTCTCGAAAACTTGTAGATAAATAAGTATTGTTTAATCGTATTTTTGAATAAGAAAAGATCTGTGATTCCTTTATAGCAAATATTTTTATCTATGTAACACACTGTACTATTAAGCATAATAACCCAAACACAATTGAGATATAATTTATGTTGATTGTAGCATTTGTAGCTAAAAGTTATAACAATATATTTTTCTAACTATTCAGTGGATTACCAGATCCAAGAAATTAGGCCTTTCAAGCAATCAATGCTAACTGGCCCAGGGGGCCAATATTTTCTCAATAGCCATGATGAATACTAAATATTATATACACAAATTATAAATGTAAAATCAATGGTTTAAGTAAATGGTAGGTACATAGATAGTATAGGCCTTAAAGTCTCATGTAATCCTAAAAATTTGAAATTAGCAGGCCCATCAAGATTGTTTGGAATGCTCATAAGTTCCATCTGGCCCGAGTTCTACCTACCTATTTATGTAGATACTAATAAATATTCTCGTTACTCACATCATTGTCTTTGGTGTTATTTTTCTGCGCTTGGTAAAGTACAGTGTGAAAATCCATTTTCACGGCGACTAAATTTGACGATTTGATTTTCCGTCCAAATTTGTTGTGGAATCCGTTACGTACTCTCTAACGAAAACATTACCGTGACAATGGTTCGTCCTTCGCCTGAAAACATATCGGTCAGATTATTTTTAATATTTATCGAAACTAGGGAGTGTAAAAATCATAACGAGTACGCACGAACACGGTCCGCGGGACCGGAAAAGGAAGAACAAAATGGTGCAAGGTACGACGTCGACTGACAACGGACACTGTCGAATCCTGAAGAAGTAGAAAGTGGACGGAGCTTATCATCGTCGTTACACCACCACATTACACGCGAGATATTGTTATTTTGCAACGCATCGCCTTCGTCGCCACATGTACCGATCGCATGAAAAAAAAAAAAAACACCCAAACATCTGTTGTTGCGTCGATACGAGCGATAACGGTTATCACAAACGATACACTTATCACGTCTCGTCCGCACATTTCCAGGTTATAGGTACGAGGCCGCCGAACAATACCGCTTCGTTTTCAGACTACATATTATTCAAAATATTTATATTTTATGAATGTTTGACACGTTCTGTATATTGTACAAAGTTACACTAACTTACAACTTGTGAATAATATTGTAAACATCACGTTTCACGATTAATTTGTCTTCATTAACTTTTTCAATAATTATTATTAATTAAACTGTTACTTCATTTTTTTTCTGACTAACGATGAAAGCGATCGGTAGCTGTTTTGCGGTCGGTGTCCGGCTGGTAGTCCGCAATGCTGCCATCCGACGATCATTCGCTACTAAGCCGAAACAGTCGACGGAAATGACGATGGACGATATCAAGCCGCATGCTCGCAGCGGAGTGCTATCAGTAGTGGAAAAAGACGACAGCGGATTCCCATCATATATAATACTGAAAGAAACCAGTCCCTTACTGAGGTATGTACATTTGCATTCACCTGGCGTCACGTAACATTAGTTAGCATTAAGCACAAGTAGTTGCACTTGCAGCAGTTTATGGTGCAATGCGTTTAACTTCTTTTATGTATGAATATTGATGTTACAGCTGTATGCGATTATAATTTTTCAGCCAAGCCATGATTAATATAAAAACCAGAAAAAAACGACAACAGAAGTCCAATATACTCTTAGAAGGCAAGCGCTTAATACAGGATGCTTTGAACGCTGGTGTAAAACCAAAACAGATATTCTTCAGCCAAAAGAGAGTATTGGAGAATTTATGTTTGCCCGAAGAACTGAGAGATCTCCCTGTTTCAAGTACAATATTTTATAAGGCTCCATATAAAATGATTCAGTTGTTTACAGAAACTAAAACTTCACAAGGCATCATGGGTATAGCAATCATTTATAAGTTAACAATATTAATGAAATCAGTATGTAAACCTTGATTATATTTTAACAGGTATTTTTGAAATTCCTGATCTCAATCATAGTGTGCGAAAAAATGCTTTACCAATTACAGTAATTTGTGATAACATCCGAGATCCTGGTAATTTAGGTGCTGTGTTAAGAACTGTGACAGGTGTTGGAGCCTCACAAGTTTTATTAATGAAAGGTACAAATATTTTTTACTTGATTTTTTATGATACTTAAGACTTGACTTTTATGCACTATGTTTAGGATGTACGGATTTATGGGGAGATAAAGTCTTGAGATCTGCTTGTGGTGTACATTTCAGAATGAAAATAATATCTGATGTTGATTGGAGTTCTTTGTCCAATATCAAAGGTCAAGTATGTTTAGCAGATAACAATAATCTGAACAATGATGATATCGCTGAAGACAACAAAATAGAAGTTTTTAGAAAAACAGCTCCAATTGATCTGCCAATAGTACCTTATTATGAAGTTGATTACTGTAAAACTACTCCTTTAATACTTGTGATTGGAGGTGAAACACTTGGCTTAAGTGAAGAGGGATACGAATTTGCAAGAACTCGAAATGGTATTCGAGTAAATATTCCTCTTCAAAATAACGTTGAAAGCTTAAACTCTGCTACAGCTGTTGGAATATTATGTTTTGAAGCCAAAAAACAAATGTTAAAATTAGTAAAAGATAGAAGTATGATTGATAAACTGGAGCTAAAACATTAAGTATTAAGTACATTGTAGCATTTTTTTTATATAATTTTGTTTAGGTTTTTGTAAATAAATTGAAAAGAAAAAATTGATTTTAATATTATTATCTTGATATATATTTTTTCAATGTTCCTTAAAATCATATTTTAAAATGTGAACTCTTAATCCTTTGACAAGTTTTTTTGAACATACTTCATTAAAAATGTCAGTAGGGTAGAATATTTTTAGTTTTTACCCAATTGATTGCATTCAGTATTGCATATCTAGTTAACATATTTATTTTACTAAATGTTAAACAGTTTTTTAAATCCTTTTGGTAAGCAGATTTTGAGTCTATTTTAAATTTTATCCCTCAAAATTGCATCACCTTTTGATGTAATGTTATCAACAGTATGTACAACAATTACAACAATATTGTTAAGTTAATAATTCCCTCATGAGTATTTTGAGATTAATAAAATATGATTTGCATTATATTTTATTGAAGAGAATTAATCCTATAAATAATTACTTAATATAAGTATCCTGTGACATAACTTATATACAAATTAATACAAAGTCTTGTAGTATTAATTGTATTAAGTACAGTAGATAAGCTGATATTATTAAATATTGAGAAGAGAGAATATAAACTAAATATTTTAGAAAACTGAGACTTAAGTAATTTAGAATTAAGTGAAAAGTTTAGTATGAAAAAACTATTGTATGTATATAATAGTTATTATATTAGCCATTTAGCCAATACATCATTAATTATTAATGGAATTTAGTGACTTCGTCATTAACCAGAAAATTGTGTCACTAAATTGTTATTATTTGCTAGACCTTCAGTTATTACAATATAATAAACTACAAAATATAATAAATAACACTATTATTCACTATTAATTTTCATTAATCACCATATTATTTCATCATTACTCATTAACTTATGTTTATAATTATCAAGGAAATCTAGTTGTAAATTGTGTTTTATAAAAGTGAAATTATAGAACTATATTACATTTTATTGAGAAATATTTCGTGATATAAATTAGTACCTATAATAGCTTGAACCTAAGAGGCAGATTCAATAATTTTAGATCCTCAATGAATTTTACTATAAAAAGCCATACAAAAGTAATCATAGAAAGGAAAAAAATAATTATTCTATAATCTATTAACAATTTTTTTTCACATCCTCGAGTTATTTACCTCTATTTGCTATTTATAATTGATATTTTTATAGTTTACTTATAAACTTTTGTAAACATGAATATCTTATGCAATTTGGTTATTGAAGTTGATAAATTAGAATCTAATTTTAATACTTGTTAAACGATGACGGTAATCTATGACGGAAGGATTTTACATCTTATGCTAATAATTATTCGATAAGAGAAATATCCATGACGCTTCAGTACATTCGTTATGAAGAAATATACATTGATAATATACTTTATAATACAGCTCATATATAATTTGCCTAAATATTAAAACTTAAATAAGGATCCTTAATAAAAATAAAAATAAATTCCTAATAAATAATAATACCGATTTATTATTTATTTTAAATAATCTAAATATATAATCGTAACTAACAAGACACGAGTACGGAGTAATATACCTAATAAAAAATAAAAGTAGGTACCTAAATATAGGTACTACCATTGATTAAATATACTTAATGTATATTTAATCAATAGTATTACAATCACGTTTTAACCATTATAGGTACTAATAAATTACCTACTGAACTATTTCATATATAATAGATTATTTAGTAGGTAATTAAATGCTCAGTTAAATACTTAAATACGTCAACACAATAATACATTACACAATAATATACAATTGAATTATTAATTTCGCAGTATTGAACTAAATACTTTATACTATTATAATACTTATGTCGTTTAAGATTGTAAAAATTAAATTCAAAGAAAAAGTTATGAATACTAAACAATGGAAATCTTTACGTATAATATAAAAATAAGTAGGTACAACACTTGATGTTTGAGCATTGCAATACCGATGCAAGTGCAGTGCTGCAGTGTAATAAATAGATTGTAACCGTTGATTGTTGTAAATCTAATAATATATTCTCATATTGCGATTTTAAACTTATGCGAATTATTCTAATTCAAAATTTCGAATTTTTGCTTCATTAAAGGTAATAATCACATTAAAAAAAAAAAAATTAATCGGTTTTTATTGTAGTGTACCTATATTGTTAAAACACAGGCTATTATTAATACCTATGCGAATGTTTCAAAGTTGGAACAGTTATGTTATAACATATGACGTTAAAATTACCTAGTCCATATTACCCAATTATTTTAAAAAATTGAAGTTTTCTAATTAGAAAAACGCTTTTGTTTTTAATGTTTTTGTCAACAGACATGGAGATGATGCATTTATTTAGACTTTTACTAGTCGTTTCGCCATTAGTGGATGGATTGTCTAGACCATTATTCGAGGTATCATTCGACTTCGACGTGATACTCGGTTGTCCGATGGACTCTATTATGTCCAAGACGTCACCTTCGACTGTTGAGGTACCTACTGTGACTACGGCAACAGCCAGTTCTACTCCTAAAACGATCAGTACGACCGAATCATCGCGGTTCCCTCCACACATTAATATCTTTGTCAACGAACATGTAGTAGAGGAGGTACCCACCACAACGAAAACTGCAGTAGCGAGTTCTACGACTGCCCCGCCGATCAATGCCACCCCATCCTGGTCGCCTCCTCCCATTAATATCATTGTCAATCAGAAGCCTACTCACAAACCAATTCCGTCCGATTCCGACGAGGATTCCGATTACGGTATCCTGGACTCAATTGCGGATTACTTCTACTAAGTAATAAGTACCTACTACCTAGGTATGTAGCGTCGAACTGACTCATCAAACTTGCTTGCTCTAAACAAATGTTTCGCGGACTTACCAAAGTAAAATTTTAAATTATTTTAGATTCATATTAATATTAGAAAATGTAATTCCCATTTATTATCTGTATACACAAAATTATAATTGAAAAAGTAATACAATTTAGTGCATTATTATATCAAGTTAATAATATCATACGTTTTATAATTATGGTCAACTCTTTATTCAGATATTAAAGGCGTAAAAAACAAATGTTAAAATACTCTAAAAGAAAGTTCTCGAGTTATGATTGTTAAGTCCACGTTAGACTTCACGTTGTCTTAGTCGTATCTACTATCTACATACGGATCAGGCGCGCACTCAGAATTTTTATTTGGGGGGGGGAGCTTAAAAATTTTCCTACTTTCTTTACACACAAGTAAATAATTACCACCAATTATAAATGGTAATTTTTTTACTATTATTATTAAATGTTTAATCATTCATCATTGTAGTACTATATTTGTGAAAATATGCTATAATAATATATAATTTAGTAAAAAATACACTTTTTTTGGGGGGCTTCATCCTCAAAGCCCACCCCCTTGGGTGCGCCACTGAATTACAGCTATACATTATTGTACACCTATCTGTAAAAAAAAAAACACCCAATTAATGTAAGTATAAATGTATAATAGAATAAAGGTACAAATAAGCTTATAAGCAGAAAAAAAAATCTATGAAATAATGTCAAATTTTTTGAAGTACTGTCATAGTCTAATGGCATAAGGCGGCTATGCGTAATCGTACGGTCACCGGTTCGAAGATGCCGCTACCACCCCCTCCCAAACTAACACGTAATTGAGTGTTCCTAAAAATAATCGTTGAAATATAATGGCCACGATGCCAAAATCTCCCTAACAAAAAAAAAAAATGTCAAATTTAGTCCGGGAAGTTCTTGTTACTTAATAATTACCTTAAAAATTTACTAGGGTTGAAAAACTAGAATGTTCATAAATATCATGCTATTCATACTGTAATACTCTTTATTTTAGATACTTATAGTATATACACAATACACTATACACATATGTATTAATTGTTTATTAGTTTATTACAATTTACATTATAAAATAATATCAAAACGTCTTGGTACTTTGACCATTATGTATTTGTAATACACTATAATACATTTGTAGGTCAGATAATGTAATTTTTGTTTCTAATATTTCGGGGAGGGTTGAAACACCCAAAACACCCCTCTGCTTTCGCCACTGTACCAGGGTAATGACGGGCAAACCACCTGCAGCGAAGTTCCGCTTGCCAACCAACGTGCGACTGGGAGCCGCGGACCAATTCCACCGCGTACGTGCCGGTTCTCCGTTTGGCGACCACCAGGTCACTCCATTGAAGGCCAACAACTGGTCAAGAAGGGAGATTACTTGCCCTGAACCTCGGATCGGGCTTTCCTTCTCATTCTTCGGCACTTAGTTGAGTGGCCTTCAACTACCAAACCGTCCTTAACCACATATTTGTGACGGTTCCCCTTCTCCACTCCCACCGGGTACAGTAGGCTTGGGCAGCCCATTTAGTAGAGTGATGGCTTATAGGGAATGACGGGGCTCTAGGAGTGAATCTGTACTTATACCCCACACTGGACTATTTCCAGTCGGAGAAATGTATATATTATTATAAATGTTTTTCTTTAAATGTATAATAAGGACAAAACTTGCGAATTTTAACGACAGACTTAAATTCTATCCGGCGCACCCAAGTGCACGGTTTCAAGGCACATACTTAAAAGAAAAATATAATGATTCGTAAACTAAATATTATAATACATTATTATCGCACGACCATCGATCGGTAATACAGAATTTATGTATAGAAGATACGAAATATTACATATTATTTACTATTTAGTACGTTTTATTTATTTGTTTTGCTCGCAAACGCTAATTGGATTGATTTCATTAAAGAAAACACAATGTATAGTCTTCATCGAGTGCAATGGCGTATTTAGGAATTTCAGAATAGGACCAATAGGGGTCACACATATTTTACCGCCTCTCGATTGTATTATATTAGCTTCAATAGCTTCCAAGCTCTATTAATTACCTATACTACTGTTACTTGATTAGCGTCCGTATCGTCGCGATGAAACTGTTGATCACTGATAATATGAAAATATTTCTTTTTTGAGTCTTGTATTTTTTATCTTCAAATACGACTCAAGAAGGGAAAAGGTTACATATCTGCTGGAGAGTTTTATTTATGATGGACGATGGTTATCATCAGTCATCAGTGTCAATCTCAGGTCTGCAGTGTGAAACTTATGAAATAAAAATTGTGTTTGTCCTTTATTTGACAAATTCTATGGTTAATATAGTTCAGTGAAACAGTACGAATGTGCGATAACAATGCACGCATGTATATCATGTATATACTCGTATTGTACTTCTATATTATAATGTAATATCATTAATATAATATATATTGCGATGGCCGATATTTGACGAATAAATACAGACATGCAAAAATGATACGACCAAACAATTTTTAATGCGTGATCTACAAAAATGTGAAAATAAATAAGACATTTCTTTTTTGTTCGGTACACATCTGCCGCCCTAGGCCAAAATCCGGTCCTGGCCATCCCTCTGAATCTGCCGCCCCTTAAAATTTTTAATAATTTGCGAATTTGCCGCTCTGGCCCTTGACCTGGGTACGTATAACTTCAAAGTCAATGCGAGGAAAATACCCATAGGCCTATTGAAATACCTGTGTGATCGCAGTGTGACCAGTTTGGATAAAATATTTGCTACACCATCACTGTTCTGTTATCACTTCAACATTAATTGTGTTTATCTTGTTTTGTTTGCAAAAATTACAATCAGTTCTACCTGCAAGCATCTAAAAAACAAATCACAAGATACCGAATCAATCATCATTCGTTAGTGCCCACTACACAGTAAAGTTACCTATTTAGTTCTTTACCTTCGTGTACCATGGTAAAATAGATGTCTAGTGGCTATACATTATTTGATCAGTTTTAAAAGTTTTTGACATTATTGGCTTGTATTTTTTTTTTTTATATATATTCGTAACAAATAATTATGCGTAATTTATGACAAATAAACGGATTTTCATTTGTTGACATTAAAATTGCCTTTTGTAATGTCTTATATAAACGCTTATAAGAATCGATCTAATAACAATGGATCTTCCGAAGACGAAAAACAAACTTTATTGGTGTTTGGGTATTCATGCAAATTATTTAAAGATGACGAAAAAGCACTTTTCATTGACCAAGGAAAACATTTGATACCTTGGATGGGCGATGAGACATTAAAAATAGACAGGTAAACATCTTAAAAAAATATATATAAGATCAAAAATACCTATGTATCTTTTGACTTTGTAGATACGATTGTCGTGGGGCTTTAAGCGATTTAAAATCTGTAGAAGCCCTACCATTTGGTCAAAGTCGATGGGAAGGATTAACAACTGAAGAAAAGAAGATAGAACAGTTATGTGATGAAGAAAGGTATAAGTCTCTCAATGATAAAAGTGAAGAAGAAACAATTTATCAAGGTAATTAACATTATTTTTAAATTAAATAACTACAGTATAAAGTTATATTTTATGAGCTTAAATTAACAATTTACAACAGTATAATGCTTACAATATGAATGTCAACTTTGTTTTTTATACCTACAAGTTAAATATTAATAACAATTAACAATGTTCATTTATTAATTTGTACAATTGTGGGTACAGAAATATTCTTTGGCAGCAGGCAGGCTTTCTTAAGTTATAAATATTATTTAACATATGTATATGGTGGTAGATGCAGAATAACAACAGTTTTATAAAACATTGTTATATTCTGGTCTTCTTTCACCTACTTCCTTAAAGTTTCTACTCTTTCCCTAAATTTGTTTAAATTAAATATATCAAGTATTACTTCTATACTCTTTAATAAAATCAAATTCTTTATATTTATAATGTCAATTGTTCTATATTTTATACAATTATTCTACATTGCTATGTTAAGGTTAAAAATGTTTAGGTAATAATCTCACATGGTATTTATTTTTATTTTTTTTGTTTATAACTAGAGGAAGAACTTAAACGGCTCCATCAGGCTTTGAATAATGATGAAAATGAATATGGACAAGTTGGTTACAAATATGAGGATGAGTCTTCTAATACATCTGAAATGAAAACTGCAGATGATACAGATTATGAACCTGAGTTAGAAGAAGCTTTTATTCCACCAAGAGAATTAGAAATTCCTTCAAACATGCATGTTGTAAGTTTAAATATATAGACCTATAACAGTTAATTTTTGTAATTTTAAAACTAATATTATTTCTAGCCTCAAACTAAAAAATTGAATGCTATAATAGAAAAAACAGCATTATTTATATCTAAACACGGAGCACAAATGGAAGTTTTGTTGAAGGCTAAACAATCTCACAATCCTCAATTTGAATTTCTATCATATGATCGACCACTGTACCCTTACTACCAACATGTACTTTCAGCTATCCGGTCTTGTCGTTACAATCCTACTCTTGCTAATGATAGTGCTGAAGGTGAATATTTTATACAGTATAGAATTTCACGACTTAATAATTTTGATTTTTAGATTCATTAGATTCCTCAAATGAAGAAAGTTACCTTCATCCAAGCTTATTAAAAAGTGCAAAACAACCAGAAACGGTAGGTGCCCTATTATTTCTTCTTCTATTACATTTTTAACAATTTTTTTTTTTAAAAAGTTCAAAAATATGAAAAAAATAAATTTGATAACAATTCTTGTCTGAGATATCTAACGTCATTTGCTAATTACTTATGTATATTTATTATATTTTTACCATATTTATCTTTAAGTAGAACAGTTATTTTTTCTTACTGCTTAGTAATTGAAGTCATTTTTATAATTAAAAATTTGAATCAAAAATATATATCTACATTATATAAAATGCAAAAAAGAATACTTAATTTAAATTTTCTTTTTTTTTAATTTAGTTACAATTTCATTAATATTTTGAAGACGATTTGTTTCTAAATCAATTATAATGTAAATTAATGAAATTTTATTTTATTAATTTTATCTGTAAAATATTAGCAATTTGACGTCAAGTGATATTATTGCAGTATAATATGTTGGTTGTAACTGTAGATAAGTGATTCATTTATAATATTGCCAGTGGAATACATCATCTATGTACATTTAAGCTAATAGTGAGGTAAAAGGTAAAGATGAAGACTTTTGGTTTAATTTCATAAAACTGTATTTCTAAGATGAAATTATAAATAGCCATGATTTACAACACAAATGGAGATGATACTTCAGTGTATTCAGAATTTTCATCTTGAATGCGACATGGTCTGGATGCTGGTAAGTTATGTAATTCTTTTTAAAATATGTGATAATTGAATGAATTTCTAAACATTTTAAAATTATTAACTGGGTCATGGATGTAATTGATACATCTTTTTTTATTGGGTTGCTATTGTTCTAGGTAATATATTGGGGTACCAAATTTATTGTAAATAAAAAGTAATAATTTAAATTAGATTTGTATTAACTATTCAAAATAATCTTATTTATTTATCTTTATGGTAATAAGGCTTATTACTTTTTACAGTGACATTCTATTAAAAATTCTAATTGCAATTATTTTATATCTAAAATTACTGAATTTTAATATTTAATAAACATTTTCTATTTCTTTGTGTTATTTAATTATAATACAATTATAGCAGGTATCTGATCTTATTTACTTTTTAACATTTATTTATTTTTTTTAAATAATTTTGTGTATAAATGGGTGTAAAATTTTTTCCAAAAACATGTTTATAATTTCCATGACTGATTAATATCTTGTAATTCAAACTACTGTTTTTAAATATTTCATTAATAAGAAGTATTCTATTAGAAATTGGTAGATTATTTAAAATTACAAATATATTTGGGTAGTTAGCATGAAAATAAAAAACAATACTGTAAAATCAATAATTACCTTGTGTCTGCTTAAAATTAAAATAATCAAATATAATAAATTAATTCTATTTTATAGTTAATATAGTTTTGATAACATTAATATAATAGTTTACCATTAAAAATAGATGTTGGTATATTTTGTAAAAAAATAATAATTAACTATATGTATAAACTCAGTTTATAGTTTAAAACTATTTTGTTAAAATTAGAATTTTCATAAATGTATTATTGAAAAACCTGAAAAATCAAGTAAAAAAAAAAGAATGTTTATTCATTTAGGTAAATGTTTAGTGTATTTTAAATTATGATTTCACCCTTTTTAAAATGTATTATTGTTTTATTTTAACTGTTAAAACTGCAAAACTTGTTGAAAAAATGTTATTGTGATAGAAACTTTTATCAGTGTAAGTTCTTAATGATAGTCCCAACTCATTTTACTCCACACATATCTAATCAGTAAAGTTTTTTAAAAATAATAATTATAAAAAAAGCATTTATTTTATTAATTTTAAATAAAATTGAAAAGGATTAAATATCAAATGTTTATAATGTTTTTTCTTGCAAATTAAAATATAATTTTCATACTCAGTTTAAATTGTTTCCATTAATGTATTTATTAATTTCATTTAAAAAAAATAATTTGAATAAATTTAAGTTTTTTCACATTTTGATAAAATTAATTTGTACCAACATATTTGCATAGATTAAAATAAACTAAGTATATTAAATATTATTTAAAGTTAATTAAAATAAGTACTGTTCTACTATTCTTGAATTTGATAATAATACCGTGTAAAGGAATTTTTAGACAGGTAAAGTTAGAAAAATGTATAGAAATCATATCGTGGATTACATTTTATTGCTATAACCTATGACAGATTAAGAAAAAAAGGTCTATTTATTAATTTTAAACAATTAAGGTAAGTTTAGGATTACCCATATCACTATATTAAAATATATATCTAAGTATTGTACTTTTATTTTGGTCAAACATACATACCATTTTAAATGTTTTATGAATTATGATATTACAATAAGAAACCATTTTAACCACACAGGCTATTTTATTAACTTCAAAAGTTATTTTAATTAAGTTTTGATCATATATTTGTATACAATTTCAATGTTATGTTTTATTTTTCAGGTAATAACTGTGAGCAGATCGAGTTTCTATTTTTCCAGTTATATTTTAGCTTTTACCTGAACCTATTTTTATATCCTTATTATTCTTTCTTGTTAAAGTAAAATGTCCAATAATAATTCTTTTATTGAAATTTTATCAGTGTTGAATAATTTTTATTTGATCAAATTCTAAATTTGTCTTATAATAATTTTCCAGTTTTGATATGAGCTCTCACAAAGTTTACATTCCATTTTTTTCCTCTTCAGCTGTTAAAATTTTCCAAAATAGCTTGACAACTAAATTCCATTTTACCTAAAATTTTTTCTCTGTACCATTAAAATTTATTTATTTATTTCTAATTGAATTTATTTGCAGACGCCATTTATACCAAGCATAACTTACAAACCGTCTGCAGACTGTTCATACTCATTGTTAGTAAACAAAATTAAAGAAAAACAATCTGCGATGCCAGTAGAGGAGCCCACCTTAAATGAAGTGGAAAATACTACCACAAATGTAACTACATCAGAATTTGATGGATTAACTAAATCAGCTAGACGTCGATTAAAAAGAAAATTAGTATCTCAATCTACACTATATGCCTCTAACTCGCCAGAAACTGACGATAATGAGATCATTGATGAATACAGTTCAACTGAGGTATGTAATCATTTAAATACAAACATAAATTCGAACAAAATTATATTTATATATTTTTCTGAAATATTTGAATCTATAAAACAAAATATTAATTATTATGATATTACAATGATTATTATTCATAACAACTTAAGATATAGGTTGTCATATTTATATATGCTACTTAAAATTATATTATTTTATTATATACCTAGGCAGTGGTGGATTTAGGATTATTTTGGAGGCACTAAAATTGTTTCACTATAATTTTGTAAGCACAATATGTAGGATTTGATGTATAACTCAAATTTTTCCAATATGAAAAATTGAAAGAGTATATTTAAATTCTAAAATTAGTTTTGAACAACTGAAATATTATAAAACAAAATACTAAAAAACTAGAAATAATAATATTAAAAATTAATATATTTATTATTATAAAGAAAACTGTTAATGCCTCTAGGTTGTTGTTTGGAAAATTTTACAAAATACTCCCTCTTTAATACATTTATAGGTTAATCAATTATATTCATTAAACCATTCAGTCCGAAAACTTCTACTATGGCCGCTGTTATTTTTAGTTATTGGAAATATATAACTTTTATTCGGAATCCACATTTTGGTTAAATATTTATATAGTATTCTTAGATCTTTACGAATAAATAAATTTGATTTTTCTTCAACTGCCAAATCAATATCAAACTCATTAGTGGAAATAACTTCAGACAAATCTGGAATAATAGTGGTGTTTGATGATATATTTTTTACATTCATCCTTGTAGAAGGAGTATTATTATCGTTGTTAATCTTAGTTTTTTTTTAAAAAAAGTTGTAAAAAATTCACTCTGGTGTTTTTGTGACATTATAAATAATATAACGAACAATTCCACGAGGCACATTGGCACAATACATACAAAAACTATATTATACTTGGTATAATAATTGAACAGTATCACTAAAATGACTTGTATTTGATTATTGCACCTAAGCTATTTTGGAACAATAAGTGGTTAATTCACAGATGTATGTCCAAATTTTTTTATTGACTTTATTGTGTCCGGGATTATTGTGTGGATTCCCTAGATGCTCCTACATTGACATTTTATTTTAATGTGATTTACTGTTTTTGTGATTACCAATATTACCATAGTTTCATGTTGGGCTATTTCGGAGTGGCCATTTGTGTATCATGTTAGCACAACAGCCATAGCCTATACAAAGGTGATTTACTATTTAGTATAGACCACTCATGTCTAGGCAGTTCCATTGCCATAACTCTGGCTAGAATTTGGCACCAGGTTATTGTTTGGTATAGTAGATATTTTAGTCCATTCAATATGCTAACATTTTTAACTCTGATCTAATTAGCCATAAGGTGTTTTGTAGTCTCTCAGGTTTTCTTGATTTTAGTTTGAGTGTTTGTACATTTTCGGATCTTCCAATCTTTCAGCTAATAATTAACTCTTCCTGTCCTACATATGAATCTATAAAAATAATGAATACATTTTTAAACAATGATTTTATTATTTACCAAATTTTATATATTATGTAACTTCTTATATAAATTCATCAATATTTTGATTTTATTCTAGTGTTTCAAGAAAATATAATTGTCTTAAATTAATCTGTATTCTTATACTTATTATATAGCTTCTTCTGTATGGTTGTTTAGTTTCATTGGGTTATTTTAGTTATTAATATATGTTTAATGAATTAAAACAAATCTATTATAATTATGATTAAATTAATCATTGATTTTAATAATTATTCTAGATTACTACTAATATTAAAAAAGAAACAGAAAATACAGTGCAACAAAATATTACAGTTGGTATTGATGTACCTCCTAATGATTTACAAATCATTATTGATAAAATGGCTTCATATGTCACAAAAAATGGAAAACAGTTTGAAGAAACTGCGCGAAAAAGACGTGAGTAAATATTATTTATGATTTTATAAAATTTAAATCATGTTGATTTATTTACAGAGGATCCAAGATTGAAATTCCTAGAGCCTGATGATTGTTTTAATGCATATTATACTCAAAAACTGAAACTATATGCTACAATTAAAAAACTAGAACAAACAGCTCCATCAAAGTGTAATGTGGATTCTAAAATTAATTCAAAATGTAATTATAATAAACTTGTAACATATTATTTTACTCTATTAGACTAAATTTAAATATAATATAAATAATATTTTTAATAATGAGTAAAATAATGAAGTAGTTTTAATTGTATATAATAAAATAACATTCGTTATTTCTTTGTTTATCAAAATGTAATAACAAACCTATGTTATTTACTCAGTTTTGTTATAATAACTTATCTATAATTGTTAAATGTCTTTCCAGTACCTGTATGTTTTTCTTTAAAAAAGCAAAAAGAGTCAGAATCGGTTGAAATTAAAAAAAGTGCACTAGAAGATAGTTCAAATGAAATGAGTGATGATGAACATAAAAAAGAACGTAATGACAAAACAGAGTCAAACCACTCTAAAGTGAATAAATCTGTTACAACTGTGAAAAAAAATCCATTACAAAATACGGCTAAATTAGGTAAGTTCTTATTCAATAGCAAAATATAATTTATTTTTTAGTAAGTAATTAAGTTTTCATATATATAGTCTTTACAATTATACATGTATAATATCCCTGTATAAAAAAAAATATATTTAATTATGTGTATGTGATAATCATTATTGCTATTTATATACAATTTCAGAATTTTTAAATTTGTTACATTTAAATTAAAAACTTTTATTAATGAAAGCTAAATTTATTTTATTAAATTACAGCTGAAGAGAGATTAAAAGACAAATTAGCTATGGCAGCTAAAGAAAAACTTGCCATGTTAGAAAGAGAACGTACTAAGAAAGAGAAAGAAAAAATTCAAGCAGAAAGAAAAAGAAAAGCCGCTCAATTCTTAGCGTCTATGAAAATAGTCAGTTCATCAAATAAAAATTCTAATGCTACTCCACGTGTAGTAAACTCTGAAACTATTAATTCACCTGATAGTTGTTCAAGTATATACTATAATATTGCATGCTTCTGCATTGTATTTATGTATTTAATTATATTATATTTTTTTTTTAGATTCACCATTACAAAATTCTGTAGTTGTCAATAACGATCAGAAATCATCTGCAAATGTAAAAAACGGATTACCTGATAATGATCTGCAAGTTATTACTGTTCAATCTTCTTCCAAAGTACAGGATATTATATCTATTGGTTCGAGGTACTATATTAATAATAAATAAAATCAACTGTAGTTTAATCAAAAGTATTGATAATAAATATTATAGTGATGAAGATATATCTAATGATAGACTTCTAAATAAGAATTTCAATGAAAATCAAAGTAGCAAATTATCATTGCAGTTATCAAGCAGAGTCTTGGGTATGTGAAAGCATTTATTTTTTATAACTTTCATAGGATTGGAATGTATTTAATCTATTCCAAATGAAAATGTATCACTCTTATTTAAAATAAAAATATATTAATTATGTATTTATATGATAAGTTTTATATGTACGTATGAATGTTATTTTTAGAAACTTTGTCCAAAGACAAAAAGCGAAATAGATCTGAAGATTATGAAAAAGAAAAAGATTATTACAAACGTATCAAGCGTTATGAAGAAATTAAAGAAAAGTCACCTGAACAGTAAGTAATAATTAATTATTTTGTAATATTGTATAATATAACAACTGAAAAAAGATAAATATATCATTCTATCGTAGTTGAAAGTAATTAATAGGTTGCTATTACATGGAATATATTATGTGTAATACAATTAATGTTTAGCATACAATTTAATGTAAGTGTAACCATGTATAGTGGTTATATACAAGTAAAATAACCTATAATATTAAATATTTTTATTAGATAATATTAGAAAAAAAACTTTAGTTACTGACAAGTATGTATATTATTTTAATATTTTCAGTCTATATTCATCTCGTGAAAGAGATCATAGAAGCAGACGTTCAAAAAAATCTCACTCTAGTCATCATAGTTCTTCAAAAGATCACAAGAGTGATCGTAGCAGTAGACGATCAAAGCATAAACATAAGTCCAAGAAATCTAAAAAACATACCCATAGCCATAATTCAGACTCTTCGGATAACAGTTCCAATACAAATAATAGCCGTTATTCTTGAAGCTTTTTATTTTCTGTATTCATTCAACAATATTATACAGACTGTTAAAACTGTAATATTTGTTTGTATAATATTGTTAACAATGCTTCTTTGTATAATTTCATATTTGTAAACACATGTAAGTATTTGTAAGTAAATAAATGATAATATTTTTGTATTTAATCACATGAGTATTAATTAAATTGAAAATGTTAAAATTATACAAGCTGCACTGTTACAGTTGAAAGTGCTAAAAGTTAACATAAAAGTGAATTCAGTATGCAGTACATCGTAGAAAAGCAATAAAATTAGTATTGAGAACAATAAATTTATTTTATGATTTAACAATAAAATTACCTATTTAATAGATAGTATATTCATCAATGGAATTAAATAAAAGTAATGACAATTTTTAATAAAAATTAATTTAGAGAAAATAATTATTTAAAAGAAATGAATAACTGATTGTAATTCAATTGAAATACAAATCACTATTTATGATCATGTTATCAACCATAGATTAATTAATATACTTATGGTGTATTACGGTATAATGTATTTATTAAAAATAAAAAAATACATAACAATGAATGTTTTAGAAAAAGTAAAATAATTTCCAATTTTTTTTTCATTAATAGTTATTGATACTTATGTATTGTTTCTAAATCCACCTTGAGAAAGTCATCATCATAATATTAAAGTAAACTTATAGTTAATCAAATTTAAAAGGGAGAAAATTATCTTCTTTGTTGTTAAGTTTTTACGCAAACAATTTATTTTTTAAATATTTTACATGAAAATTAAAATGTTAAAAACTAACTGACAGAACATAGATAATGTTCTTACCTAGATGTTTTATAATAATTGGTCAGATTTCTCTACTGAGGTTTAATCCATGTATTTGACCTAATTGGAATTATTGATACCAAGTCTCTACGAAATAATTCTATTAAGGTCAATTGATAAAAATTATTCAATAGTAGAGCAAAAATATATATTGATTTCCATCTCGTTATTTATATAATTGGTACATAATTTTCTCAAACATCAAAGGCAAATATTTTCTAAATGCATACATACCATCAAAAAAAATAATGAAAAAACCCATTGTTAAAATTTAATTTATTTTGATATACGCTTTGTCTACTGAATCTATGCGTTGGGACTTACTAGTGACGAATGCCCACAAATAAAATGTGAAATTCAGAATTCTCATTTAACTCAGTTGAATAATTAAAAGCACCCAAATAAAAATTTCATTTCAAGAAATATTTGGTTACACTTCTAAATAATACACAGGATAGTAAAAAAAAAAAAAATTAACTATTTGTAAAATATAGGGGTTGAAACAGGTATAGGTAAACTGTAACTAAAAACTAAAATTCAACATTGTTTAAAAAAACAGTTGTTTTTATTATACTTTTAAATATAATTATGGTCAATTATACATATAAAGCAAGTTAAGCTTGAAGTACACAGGCACCACCAACTTTCTTAATTTTTTGCTCAGCAACCTTGGAAAAGAATTTAGCCTTTACAATAAGTGGCTGTTTGGGAAGATTACCTTTTCCCAATACTTTGTAATAACCCTGAAAAACGTAAGTTATAAATGAGTACAAACAATATATAAATAAAAATTAATATTTTTGACAAATTAGTAAATTGAACCAATCAGATTTAATTATGGCAACATAAAATTTGTACTTCAGACCGCCTGTCGCTAAACATTAATTTTTTCATCATTAAGGTTCAATTGTAATATAACAAATATGTATAATTTACCTTTCGGACAACATCAATGACAACAGCTTTTTCTTTGTCATTTTCATATTTCTGTCTTGTTTCTTCAGGGATGAGCGTGTACAGCTGTTCAAGGTTAATAGTTGGACACCATTTTGAATTTCTTCTCAAGTGATAATTACGCATACCCAACTATAATAATTAATAGGATCATTATTTTAGTATTCATACTATTTAATTTGAAATTTTAATAATTATTTAAATTAAGCCAAAACCTCATTACTGTAAGTACTTAAATGTCAGTTTTTATGCATACTAATTCTTTTACTCTATTTACTATATCACAAAATGGGTAGAACTACTTATTTTTGACCTTCACATTACAGTGGCATTTTACAACTGGTCATTATGGTTAGATTTAATCAAATTTTCAGTTCAGAAAAAAAAATCTTTGTTTACATAGTAGAATAAAGTGGTTCAATTCATTTTTATAATAGGAGACACGGGAAAACCGGCTTGATTTTTAATTATTTATTATCAGATTCAAAATACTTATAAAGTTGAAGAACAATGTGTTAATGATAGCAATAAAAATAGTTATTCTTAATTATAAGTGAGTAAAGCATACATTTTATCTTGTTGATCAAAGATATCTTAAAAATATTATAGAAATTGCAATGTATTTGATTGAAAGCTGTTATATGAAGGTTAAGTTAACATAAGTTTAAAAACTAGGGATTTATTCAAGATAATGTACTGAAATAATATGTATAAGTAATATATATATTGTTGTACGATAAGACAATAGATTTATAACTTTGTGCACACTTAAAGCAAATTTTCAATTAAATTAATTTAAAAAATTATTATTTTTATTTAAATGTACCTACTTCATTTACTGCCAAAATAATTATAATTTAATAATATATATTATTAGGATAAATAATGCATTTACAACTAATAAAGGATGGGATACCAAGTTAAAAAATTACCTTTCCAAAATAACCAGGATGGTATTTGTCGAAATTTATTCTGTGGTGATGCATACCACCAGCGTTACCACGACCTCCAGGATGTTTCCTGTGTTTACCTAAAAATTATTAAAAAACAAAAACATTAATGGAGTTTAACTATTAAATAATAAAGAACAATCTATGAACCAAAACCAATCAGAAAATAAATAAATTTGCCACATAAAAATTGTACTTCAGACCGCCTGTCGCTAAACATAAATTCATCATCTAGGTGTATTTATTTAAATTTATTATCAATATAATAAAAAATGTGTAGAATAAAAATTTAAAATGTAGATTGTTTAATTTTTCCAATTAAAATATGTAAATAATTGCTAATAAAGAAAACAAATCACTTTTATTTAGCACACACTATATAACAAAGTACTAAAATTTGTAATTTTGTTGATCAAATGGTGCAAAATAATGATTTAGAAACATAGTCGATTCATTTTCAATTATACTAATACTTTGATTATATTATAATAACAGGTAACTGATAAAATATAAAAAAAATTAATAGGAATACATACCCACACGACCATGTCCATGACTGACATGTCCACGTAACTTCCTGGTCTTCTTTTTACTGGTAGTCTGAAAATGAAATGTTTGTTAATGAACAAATCGATTTCAATTACACATCACCGACTATTATAATAGCAGGTATGTAGTAAATAAGAATTACTATTCATTGGGATTCAAAACAAATTTACATAATACGAAATTGTAGTAAAACAAATGCAAAGGGGGTTAAGTATTGATCATGGAATAATACTAGAAACCACAATATGTTGGAAACGTTCGGACTAATATTCAAAATAATTGAAGAATTAGAGTCTGTAGAAATATTGATACCGAAAAATTACAAATAAATGCACATGTCACATGGTTCATTAATATTTAATAAGAACAAGTTTTTAAAAATTGAATATAAGCATTCGAACTTCGAAGTTAGCGTAAAACACAATCAAGTATAAGGTAATAGAGTTTTGAATAATATTGAGAACACAATTTAAGAACAATAAATTTACTTACCATTTTGCTTCAGGAACGAAGAAAAATGAGACTGTGCACAACTTGGGGGAATAGAATCGAGAATTCGAGAGGGCAAGAACACACGAACACAATACATACTCTAATTACATTAACACATTATTATTATAGGTTAGGCGGCATACGATATGAAATACGTGTTCTCTTTGGAAACAGTGTTGCCGCTGTTCACATATTCCGAGTTCATAAATATTAAGTATTGTACGAACTACGAATCAAATAAAATCAAATAAAAGCAATATAATACGAAAAAGATGCAAATTAAATTGAAATTAGATTAAGAATAGATATGTATAACCACATATTAGCAGTGCTATTGTAAAACTCGAAAAATTGCAAATATTTCTTGTTAAGTTAAATAACCACTGTAGTTGACGTTATAAACAGTAAAATAAAATTAGAAAATTATTGGTACAACACTATGATGTCGAAATTATATAGTTTATTGTTCTGTACAGTTTCTGTTTCAGAGTTTTAGGCGTTTCAGCATAGATTAAACATTCATAGAATACATGTTTAATATGTTATATAACAATTTTATAACACATAACACGATTCAAAACTATAATATTGTAAGACACCTACGAAAAGACACGGATGTTATTCGCATATTAAGTTCAATAATAAGTCAGATTCCTCTAATTTCAATATATCCAAGATGACAGGAAGCCAAAAATTAATATTTTAAACTTCTGTTTAAATATTTTTTTCTTTATAATTAAATAACTATATATAAGTAAATTATAGGGAATACTATACCACACTGAGTACATGTTCAAGTCAGAGGCGGACATTTGGTTGAATTTTCAGAGGGGTTATAATAATCCAATGTAAAATGACCCGTGAGGGCTTTACCTCCCTTCCCATGCACAATAAAAACAATGAATAACATTTCAATTAAAGTTTCGATCTTGGCTGTTCAAATATTTTTTAAAATTACCTGAACTGAAAATATAACTTATAAACGAGTAAAATTTAATTTATTATTAAACAAATTAGAATGAAGAAAAATAAATACATGTTGATTTCTTTTTTGTAGATATTTAAATTTTAATCTTTTACAAATTAACTACAAAAACAAGTGTGTTTTTGTTTTAATAAAAGGGTTAAATGATTTTTTTCACTATTTATTTGTTATAATTTATGAGCAAAAGTTGTAGATGAAAATTAATTTTTATAAAAATGATAATTCTTAATTAACGGTAGTATAAAACAATAACATTAATGAATTTTAAATTTAACATAATGGTTCCTTTACAACACGGTAGATGTACAATAAGAAGAAATTTAAAATGTTTAAAAAGTGCGGGCCACAGCTTGGTCTATTCCTTGCAAAATTGGTTATCTTTGTATACAATCGAATAATATTACTTATATATAAAATATAAATACACAAACTGTTTTTTTTTTTTTTAAAAGGCACCAACCTACATTGTATAGGGTCACAACGAAAAATCTAAGACACAGAACCTGGGGCGTAGACCCTGGATAACATAATGGTATTTTTCGGTTATCGTACTAACTCTGTTGGTACCAAAGGAATACTCTTATACTTGATTATTTTTATATATTTTATATATTTGCTTATTTTACAAAAATGTAACATTTTTTTTTTTACATATAACATTTTTATGCTCACAAACATAACTATTGTCTATTCATACCATTAAACTGAATGTTAACTAGAGATAATAATAATAAGAATTTTGACTTTTTCATTTAATCTTTCTAGGAAATTGAATCATTGTATGAACAATATTATTTTGTAGCTTATAGTTGTAAATATTGTTTTAAATTTAAATACCCTAATATATATTTTTTTCTTACCCTTTATGTTATCCAACTTTATTATTTTTACTGAAATAATTAATTATGAATTCAAATTATCTATGTACTCTTTACTTACGGGACATTTATAAATAAATAAAATATAAAAAGAATAGTTAAAATTAAGATTTTGTTAACATTTACTAAAAATTTGTATATAGAATTAATGAACTTTTAAGTTATATTAGTTATCTAACTTATATACACACAAATATATATAATATACTACAAAATGACAAGAGAATGAACTATTATAAAAATAAAATGAATGATTTTTTTGATTTTTTAAACATTTATTATGAATATTAATAATTAAAATATAACTATTTATTTATTTTAAATTAAACCATAGTGTCTTCCGAGGAAAAACGTGGAACATATGTATCATCATGAACTTGATCAGGTAACCTGGCTGCATTCTAAAATGAATAAAAATAATGAAGTGTAAATATAAATAAAATAACTCCATTAAAATACTTACTAATTTTTTTGCTCTTTGTTCCAACAAGGAATAAGCAAAATGGTTTAGCTGAAACAAAATAAAATATAAAATTTATGTTTAAAATATTTAATATTCGTAAGATATTAAACAGTATAATTTACAGGTGTTAAATTTTTTTTAAAAGAATAAGTCAAGTAAATGTGACAAAAAATATGTATTTAAAATAGATTAAATTAGATAAAAATTTCTAGAAATGTAACTAAAAACGATGAAAGGAGAATTTATTTTTCCTCAGTGCAAAAGGTATAACAATTATATTCTTGTTGTATGTTTATAATTAAGATAGTGTAGCTAATTTAAATATTATAAGCTACACCATGTTAAATGCACAATTTAGTTATTAATAAACTAATTTACTAATGTATGGAGTTCAATTTCACCGAACTGTTGATAAACAAAATAGTACATACATGTTATAAGAAACCAAGTTAAAATATATTATGTACGATAAGTAGCAAATTTTTTATTGTAAATAAACAAAAATTATCTAAACCATTTATTAAATAATCAAATATTAGTGATTTATTTAATATTAACCATTACAATAAATACAGAAAATTAATTTAATAATAATAAAGTATTTACTATAATGCCTTTAGGTAAGGAAACTCCTTGAAATCTGAATAAATGACCATCTTTAGTATCTAGACGATGTACCTAGGATAAATAAAAATATATATTAGTTCTTACTAAATAAAATAAATTTACATAAATTACAACAGCAGGATTGAAATATTTTTTACACATACAGCAGCGATTGTGCAACGTCCTAATAAGTCTGTATTGCCAATCATAGGTCCTCTGCTTATGTCAATATGATCACCAATTCTGTATAAAATCACCTTTTTATCTATAAACCAAAAATATATTTACAGTTAATTCTGTATAGGTAGATTTAAATGTAATTGAGTGATATTATTTTCTAATTTAAGAAAAAAATATATAATAGATTTATACAGTCCTGAATGTAATAATATATGACAATTATATACCATTAGATTGCTGGGCAATATTTGGAACCTGTTCTTTTTTAAATTTGTTGTCCTGGAATATGTCTAATGCAAGTTCTTCGGAAACAGCAAGCCGCTCAAATTTATAAGATGTTTGAGCCAATTTAATCATACTAGTAGACAAAATTCTGAGTTCATTGTCTGTTGGAGTCCATTCCGGTAAATTTGATAACTCCGCATCATAAACAAAGCTTCCAGTTTTCACTAATATTTAAATTAAATGTATTGTAATGATTAAAAGTTCAGACTATAAAAAAATTAAAATAAATAAATATCAAAGATTAAAGCAGAAGTGGCTTGAACTGGGCAAATGGTGGCTAGGGGAGTAGCCACAGTTTATAATATTGATATTAATGATATTAATACAATTTTTTTACAAACATTGTAATGGATAAATTGATCATATTTGTCTTCTTCATTGTGCTACATAAAGTTAATAAATATAATACATAAATACTTAAAAATCTACTTTTTAATTATGAGTAAGTAATATATTATAGCACTAATAAGTAAAACCTCGACCACTGATTTTTTTTTAGGTAAAATGTCAAATTTGTGCAGTAGTGGGTGAATATTTTATGCTTGCCTTGGTGAACTAAAATTGTCAAACCACCCCTGAATTAAAGCATACAGAGAGGATAATTTTGTACACAACTCCACAATGGGCTCTTAAAAAGACAAATTAGCAAATAGTAGTAGGATTTTACAAATGGAATTAACAGAATAGAATAAAAATTATAAGATAAAAAATAGAGTCAAGGCTTTGTAATCAAAGTAATCTGCATGCCAAAGTTGTGATAAATACCATTAGGTGAAGGGAAACTGTGTAATGTTGGTTGTATATCTTTTTTAAAGGCTTTAGAAATTACGGCTCCTAGAATGAGTGAACAACTGCGCCAATATGCTCTGTTAAAATGATATGGATCTGGAAGATATTGCGCATGCATGAAAGTAATTTCACAATCAGATTCAAGTGGTCTATGCATATCCCATAAATGAGTCTCATCTATTATGGCCAATCCAGTTCTTTTGACCAACAGTTCTGATATGTCTAAAATTAAAAAGTTAAATGGGTAAGTATTGAAAATATAGATTATGTAGAAATAACATGTATACGTTTAGCACAATCATATGGAGTAGATATTTCTTTGTTCATAGATAGTGTGACATTTTCAGGCACACCATTATATTTAACAATAATTTTTTCAATGCGTCCGACTGCTTCTTTTTGTCGTTTTTGTTCATTGTCAAACAAGTTGTTTTGATAGGCTACAATTTCACTCTGAGGTTCCACATTTTTTGATGTGAAAACATATCTTCTAGCTAAAAGCATAGTATTTATTTGAATACATTTTAAGAAAATGGAATATTTTAAATAGGGTAAACGATTGAAAAGTACTTATACTCACATAGTGAACCAGTGTATTTTTTGTATAAACAAATATTAAAACGCTTCATTATAAAAGTACAAGTATAATAATTAAGTTCAAATACTTCATTAAATGAATATAATAATTATTACATTAAACTTACAACAATCCAAAATTCCAAAAAATTTAATTTTTAAGAGAAGTAAAAATTTATTACCGCTACGGCATAACCTAAATATTGATAAAAGATAATATATCAGCTTATTATTTATCACGAATACAAATATACAATCATGGATCTACCCATAAATAATTCTATTATTATTTTAATAATATTATATCTGTGTATCCCCATCCCACATTTACTTATTTAATATTTACCTACTATTGTAATATAAACTAAATATTATATAATATGTTTAGTATATGTATATGGTTAGAATAGTGGAATATCGAAGACACCACATTATTCATTATATAGGTAATAAAATTAATATTTGCAGGCTCGCAGTCCCCATTCTAAGTTGTAAGAACAGTAGGCAATGTGTTAATATAAAAATAAATTCTACTTTGACTTTTAAGTTAAACGATATAACTCAGAATAATTTAACTATATAAAAGATATACTAATTAGTAAGTTTTTAATATTTAAATGTTATCTGTAATTCGTTTCGGGGGTTTAAGAATGTAAAAGTGTTGGATTTTAAAATAGTAATATTATGAAATAAATATACTTTTATAAGTTGTAGTTTGACCTTAAAGTAATGGTAAAGTATGGTCATATATTATGTAAATTCTTATTAAAATATTATTCTTTTGTATTGAGCACGGAATTTTATGTATTAAAAAGTATTAAAATATGCCATATAATATACAGTCAAAATCGCGAAAATAAGCAACAAATATGTAAGAACATTTTTTTTTATGTATTTAAAATTTACAAATCAAATAACTTATAATAATAACTAATTATTTAAACCTCAAACACTTTAAGAAAAAAATTATACTTCTTGAAATAATAATTAGTTAGTAAACTAGGTTTTTCAAGGTATTTATTTAAAAATTTGAAATTATACATTTGAAGTGTTGGTAATGGAATACTTGTTGAAACCTCATACTGGCAGGAATCCTATAGAACATAACATAGTGATATGGTCATTAGTTTAACCCATGCATAGATCATGACTTCACTTTCTTCTTAGATGTTTTGAGGGATACCAGATATTGAGATTCATAAGTTTCTAACAAATGTATTAGAAATCCAAATTTAGGATTACCAGATTACGATGGTTAACTGTGGAATATCTGTTATGTGATTTAAAAAGTACTAAGTATATACAATTTATATCTTTACTATTACAGTTTCTTACATTTTAAAATTCTCTTGGATAACCAATTCATAATTATCTTTTTGTTATATAAAAGCCAATTATAGATAATTTATGTTAAATATATATGCATTTATATATAAATATAAATTATCTTATCATGTATTATAATATATCTATAAACATGGTAAAAGCCAAGTGATTTTGATACAATTACTAACTGTACATTCAAAAACAACAACTTGTTAACCAAAATTATTTTATTATTGTCGTCTATTGAAATAATAATGAATACAAAAAAAAAAAAAAACAATCAGTGCAATTTGAATTAAGTAGATATTGGACTTGGTTGTCATAGTCATACTTGAATATTAAATTTGAATAAATATGAAAATATTAAATTACATTATTTCAAATATATATATATATATATATGTATCTAAATAAATAATACAAATTAAAGTAATTTGAAGATGTAATTTCATATTTTCAAAAAAAAATAAAATCAGATCATATTAAGTCCCAAAAATATATCTATCTAAAAATATGACATGTGTAAATAATATAGATTTATTTTCATTTAAATTAAATTAAAATAAATTAAGTACTTCAATAAATTAAAATACAAATTTGCTTGAATTTGAGAGCAAATAAATATAAAAAAATTTTCTTCATTGAGTCTTATTTTGAACTTAAAAAAAAAACAGGTTACTCTAATAAAAATATGAGAAAATTGTAAGTATATTATAATCATAAATGTTCACAATTAATTGGTGCTGCTATTCTAAAGTATTCTAGAGCTTTTTCTAGACATGATTTTTCAATATTATAAATTGGATTAGTCTTGTTTAAAATATTTTCTGTTTTTCCAATAACACAAGTATCGTTTTTCATAGAATGTTGTGCTATAGACAAACCACTGAGCACATAACATGTGTGATAAACATCAGGCGGTTTTCCAGGCTTGTCAATCAGACCTCCGCTATATGTATTCTGACAACATATAAGCACATATTCTTGAAGAGCTCTATAATTATACATAGACCACATTGTACGCTGTTCTTCAGATTCTAAAAGTTCCGAGAGAACTGGAAAAATAGCAGCCTGCCAAAATGAATAGCAACCATCTACAAGTTTATTTGTTCGACCTTGAAAACCACCTTCAAATGACATCTGTTTATTAACTACCCACCGTAGGAGAGATTTTGTATCACACATATGTACAGATCGAAGTAGCAATAAAGCTGAAAATCCACAAAACGTATATCCACCATGAGCTTCTACTCCAGGCACACCACCAAACCCTCCTTCGTAAGTTTGGCATCTGATAACCCATTGAGCACTTGAGTCAAATAAAGCATCTGTATATATGTTGGTTAAACGGGCTACGGTTGCTGCACAGTATACAGCTCTAACATCAGATTCACCATATTTGTGCATTCTGAATGAACCATTAGGCAGACGTAAAGAAATCAAAAATTTATACAAATTCTCTCGATTAATAGCTGTGTATGCTTCTTCTGTACCAATTAAACATAAAGCACAAACAGCAGCATATGTAGGAGCTAGATGTGGCATTTGATTTGGTCCACCACAAAAGCCTCCAGATTCATGTTGACATCTAAAAAATAAAAATATTTAAATGTAAATTTATTTACAATTCTAAAATGTTAAGATAAAAAAAATATACATACTTTAATAGAAAAGAAACAACATTTGATTTTTCAGTAACTGACAATTCACAGTTTAAGAGAGCAAGTGATTGACATAACCAGTAACACAACCACGGTCGACTAGAATCTAGACATTCATAGTATTCAGGCAGTACAAACATATGATTTTTAATGTAAGTCATATGATTTTCTTTGTAGAGAACTGGACCTTCTGGATTGAATTCTGCTTTAGAACTAAACAATTCAAATAATTTTTCAACTCTTTTTTCAACTTGAATTTGACTAGATGATGTATTTGTTTGAACAGATTCATTATCGAATTTAAGTCGGGGTACTGCTAAAAATTTGTTCATTTCTGAAAGATAAATAAAGTTGATGAGTTAAAATGAATCAATATACATACATTATATTTGTAAATTTGCATTTTATTAATAACTAATATTTAGATTCAATTATGAATATAATTTTATTAAAGATTCTTATTACATAAGCTATTAAACAAAAAGTTGTACAATTCTGAATGATTCATGAGTTCATGACTAGGCATTTTACTATTGATGGTATCAAATTATTATTTGCATCAAAAAGATAATATGTATTTTACTACAAACATATTTTATTATAAACATTGACACTGTATTGAAGAGTAACAAAATATAAATAATATTATTGATTATAAATACTATTATATTATAAATAGTATTTTTTAATCAATGGTAACATGTTACATGTAGGTTAAATATATTTACTATATGTATTATATGCAATGCAGTGATGGATCTAATGTTTGGACATAGAGAATAGTGACTTGTGCCAAATTCTTTGAAGAGTCCCAATGCAATATATAAAAATATGATAAAAATCCTGTTTTATTTTGATGCTGATGACACTCCTATAAATATTGCTGTACATATGGAATTTCGATACTATAATTATTTATATACTTGGTAGATACAAGTGGATTCTTAATTGTTTTAGAAACATAGCAATAAAATGTATACTAAAACTAATACTGAAAAATATAATATCTGATAATCAAAGGCATAAGGCTATAGTTTATACCTCGGTTTATACATACCATTATTAAGATTTGTGGTGCTTAAATACTTCTGAACAAAAAAATTCAAATGATTTTTTAAATTGAAAAATATATAATTTATAATAGACATTATCACATTATTTAGACTATAATATTATAACTATAATATATATTAGATATAGTTATTTTTATTTCACAAAACCTTTTTTAATAATTTTTATTAACAATTAATTTTAAATTAAAAATATATTAAAATAAAGAAAATCAATATTTACTGTTAAATTAATTAATAAGTACAACTTTTTGGAATGAAAACAAGGAAACATAGTTTATACTCCAACAAGAAATAAATGGTTCAAGCAAGTTTAAGCATATGCAAATTAATTAATTACATAATTAATTGAGGTATAGATATAACTAATAGCATTATACTTAATTTTTAAAAAATTTCCAAATAAAAATTTATGATTAAAATTGAAAATAAATTATATTATTTCATTGAAAATTTTTTAATAATAGAACAATGCAATTGAATCATAATCTTCATCCATATTTAATAACTTCACATTATTTTAAGTTATATTAATTTAAAATTGATTTATAGTTTTATTATTTTGTCTGTTATCTGCAAAATGCAAACAAGACAACAAATTTAAAAGTAAATAATAAATTAACTGCAATAAAAAAAAGTGATGTTTTCATAAGAACACCTATTACCTATATTATATGGTATTCAGATTTAAACTATGATATGAAACAGAATATTATGCTTACCAAAGTTTTGTAAAATAGTGAGAAATGTTTTATAAATCTTCTCTAGAAACTACCTATACATTTTGATTCTTCTGAATACAGTCACTAAACCAATTCATTTTTATAAAGAACTATTTATTAAATCTTAATGTACTGTTAGCCAAAAAAATTGGTTATATTTATATCTTTAAAAATATAATACTCTGAAATTCTGAATAGTGAATAGTATATTATCAGTTTATTTGTAATCACACATATCGTGTATTTCAACAGTGATAGCACAATATATGTTGCCAAAATGAAAAAAACAACTTACCAAATTGCAAGTACCTACTTACGTATTATTACATTATTTACATTTATTGTATAATTATATATATACGATGTATCAATGTCCTATACCTATATGGCTATAGGTTGTATATTGTCTAAACTAGGTGTTCATATTATGTATATAGTATATTGTACTAAGTTGTACTTTAATGTTCTATGATTTATAATTCTCCGACTACATTTAGCAATTTATCAACCAGAGGTGACAAAATATTAAATAATAAATAATTACCAATTCAGAAAAAAAAAAAATGTATAATTTAAAATATGGGTGAAACTTCTGAGCCAGGTATTCAGGTGAGATATAGGGATAGCCGGATAGGCGAATGGTAAATGCTGTATTGGTCGTTTGAATTTGAAACCAACAATGTACCATGCATTGCTATTGAAAACACTATGTATTAATTATTAATAAGTAAATATTTATAAGTAAAAGACATCCGGGGGATCAGATTATACTTCTAAAAATAGAGTAGGTGATAAAATCAACTTTCTTAATAATAGTTAGCTGACTAGCCGAGAGGTAAGTTAAATTGAACATTTCAAGTGCCTATATATAAACTGCGCAAATGTTATTAAAATACATTTCAAAAATTACGAAATATCAATAAAATCTACCTATTTAGTATAATATAATCTATATTATAATCTCTAATGGAATATTGTAAGACAAATTAATACTAGGTGGTGCCAAGGTTGAAACTCGACTAGGTTGAATATTTGAAAATATCATGTTTTCTTTGTTTATTTCAGTATTCAGTAATATACTAATATGTCGATAAAATGATTTTGGTTTGACAAAAAGTCTATAAAATTTAATATTAAATAAAGTTCCTTATACAAGCAGTAAATATATTTTACTTTCAATTGTGATATCTAAAAATTGAATACAAGAATATTCATATATTTTCCTAGGAAGTCAAAAAAAATAATATTTTCCGGAAAGTTACAAAATAGTTTTATATGCGTTTGAAAATATTTCGAACAATTTTGAGTTATATAGGTAGAGCTTTGCAAAAATTCTTACATTTTACGGTATTTTTAAATTTTTTTACCCCCCTTCCCCCACGTCCCACCAAATTATCTTGTACTATATTCCGTCGGATTCCAAACGGCTCCCGTCCAAAAAGGTCTAACAAACAGGTAAATTCCTAAACAGCTCCGGTTTTGTACACCACAAATTCCTTCCCACTTTATACAGACTTAGGACTGTCTCAAAAGAGGTGTGGTTAAAAATTTCTTGATGTACACTATGTAAATTATTAAAATTATATAAAAAAAAGCGCATAGTATAATGGCGGCTATCAAACCCATAGATGATAAAATAGACAGTTTTCGACTATATTTTTGAAAATTACAAAACTATCTATATACTACATACTAACTAACAAAATTACATAACATATCTGTATAAAGTGGGAAGGAATTTGTGGTGTACAGAACCGGAGCCGTTTATGAATTTACCTGTTCGTTAGATCTTTTTGGACGGGAGCCGTTTGGGAATTGACCTTTTTGTAAAACGGGAGCCGAATGGGCTACGACCCTATATTCACCCTTATTGTCTATTTGCTTTAATTTATGTTGTGAAAAAATATAAGTTTCTCAAAAAAATTAAACTGACAACATTAGAAAGATAAATACTGGAAAAAGTACTACTAAATACCAATCAGTATCAAAGTGATGAATGACAGATGACAAATCACAAATGAAACTTACAGTGTCAAACTTTAAAGAAAAAATGTTGAGTAAAAACTTCATAAAAATATTTCCTTTCTTTAAAAATTCTGGTGTTCATTGACATATATCTAGTTGAAATATACCTATTATAAATGGATAAAATACTAAACTAAATACAAATTACAAAGAATAATTTTCTGAAATAAAATTGAAAAAGGTATTATTCCAAAATTTGATATTTATATTATTCAAGGCATGTTATAGAATATAACCATAAATTATGGTACATCAAAACCACGAACGTAGAGAAGATATAGGAAGATGTAAAAGATCTTCTCTACATCGTGATCGAAATTTATTTAGAAATATTAAATAATCCGAAACAGTTTTATAAATATATATAATATTCATTTAATTATTTTGATTATAATTTACAATTTACTTTTTTCCTATAAAATACCTTTTTAAAATTTCATAATAAAATATAAAATTCAAATTTTAAATGTAAAAGACAAAAAAATTAGTAAGTATGTATCAGATAACAAAGTTCAATTTTCTGTTTGATTGAGTAAATATGTCTGTAACTTTGTTGTAGTTAATAATCATAATATCTCGATACCTACATCTCTATGAGCGTGTAATAATAATATAATATGAGTGCATTTAATCGTTCCTCTATATTATTCTAGACCTCATCCATGTTTTGTTTCCCGGAAGTGATGACAAATTCCGTTCAGCTGTTGCACCTATAGTTACGAGATAAGCATTTTTAACAATATAGAAATCCCAGAAATCAGTCTTGGTTAGTTGTTACGTTGTTTGAGAGGTTCTAAAAGCTATAAAGGTTCCTTTTATAAACAAAAATTATGCCAAAGTTCAAATTCAACAATTAATGGATTAATGTAGATTTAAAAATATCTCAACTATACTTATTTCACAAACTGCATAGCCTGAAGTTTAAGACTTAAGTTCTCAAACAGTTATTAATATCAAAATAAATTCGACAGACGATGCTCTTTTTTATAAGTAAGATGATTTAGTTGGGGTTTGTAGGTATATCATCTCAATCTGATATTTTGTCTAATGCCTCAACAGTCGATTATAGAACAAAAGCCTGTGAAAAATTGTGAATCACAACCGTGTTTTTCCGCCCAATTTCTTTCACATAATGAATGAAGTGATGTATGTACCTTCCGTCCTCCCTGTATCCGCGTAGATATAGTATTATAATATTATACGAAAACATGATTATTCCGTTTTATAATTATTATAATTATTCCTGTCAATGTGCGATACAGAAAAAAATTAATTAAACACAATTCTTTACACCGTGATCTAAGGCTACCACTGTCAACTCTTACGCTATCTAGATGACGTATTAGTTTGCCGGTCAGGTGTTGCACCACGGAACACGGCACGGCCCGTCATATTGTAATATTATTTATTATTCGACTACAGCTACAACTGTACGAACCGCTGCCGCTGCCCGACCGTAGTCCATTGACGTGTTTTGAATATTACGATAATCGTTACAATATCATCCAGTGTTATTTCGTGTGTTTTGGTTGTTTCTTACCAACGCTGAGTGACGCCTATGAATTATGATTGTATGCGATTATAGTGTTCATGTTAAAAAATCAAAGTCGTTCCACAGCGTTTTTGACGACACACCGACGTCTATTTGTCCACGCCGGTAACACAAATCGGAAAGTCTGTGGCTACACGCAAGATCGTCGTGAAACGGTAATAACTAATATTATTGAATTTTGTTACTATCAATTTTCCATTATCATTGCTTACTAACACAAATACAGTCGCCGAGACGCCGACTCCCGACTGTCGGTATTATTATTTTTTTTCGTAGTACCCATACTACTTGGTACTTAAACTAAATTATTTTGAAAACGAAATCGTTTGGTCTATTTCATTGTATTTCATCAATTATAAAATGCACGGTTTATGTCTCTGGCTCGTATTGGCGTTCACCGGATACGTGCGCTCAGAGTCGTATAGTGAGGAATTATTCATCAAACCATTGGCCACGGGTTACGTGTACTCGTTCTTCCAGTTCACCATTATCCACGAAGATAACGCGTTTAAACATTCCAACTTATTTCCTCATTCGTTGGGTGATATAATAAATAGGTTTCAAGTAAACGAGCTTAACATTGACCTTACATCCGGTCTGTGGAGACACAAGTCTTGGGGTTATCCAGCAGTTGACGCCCCGTCCGGCGCTGAGATTTCTGCCCGTTTCCATAATGATACACGAGATGTGGACAAAAACTGGTATGGTCTGACGAATGCATTATCTGGTTTGCTTTGCACATCGTTGAACTTCATTAATAGTGCAAATAGCTATGAATCATCTGATGACAGGGTATACCGATATTCAAATTTACCTAGAGAAAATGTTTGCACAGAAAATTTAACACCATGGAAGAAACTTTTGCCTTGCGATTCTACTCGAGGCTTATCGAGTTTATTAAATTCTGGTCGCGTACACAATGCCAACTATCATTCTTTGGGTATTCATTTCAGGCCATTATGTAATAAAGGAAAATGTAAATATGAACTACGCCAAACAGTTTCATTGGTTTACGATTCAATATTTATAAGCTTGAACAATAATTATGATTGGTCTCTTCGAAAAATGTTTGGTACTGGACTGTTCAAAACATGTCCTCTGGCAGATTACAGTAAATTATATGTTGACACATCTTCAAATAGTAGTGTTCCTTATTTGTTGTCACAGGAACCAGATTATTTTTTAAGAGATAACATTGCCGTCTACAATCTTATCACTATTTTTCATTTATCTGCTGTAGTGCCAAAGCCGAAAATAGCCATTTCAGAATTACGGCCATTATTATATACTGACAGATTTATTACAGGATTTGGACAGGAATATGGAGGATTAGTTACTCGTATTTACAATGAGCATAGGTTGCCTGTAACTGCAACAGTTATCGAAAACATTCCATGGTTCTTACCAATTTATTATCATACATTAAAAGTGACCAGCAATGGTGTTCGTGTAATTCCAAAAGCTTTAATATATAAACCTGGCAAAGGAAGAGTACGAATTTACTATTTAGAAATAGTTTTAGAGCTTGCACCACGTTCAGTTACAGAATTATCTGTTCAGTTTGACTATGTCTTTTTAAAGTGGCAAGAATATCCACCTGATGCAAATCATGGCTTTTATATTGGTTCTGCTATAGTAAAAGCAACAATTCCAAGACATGCTACATCTTTAACTTTTGACAAATCATTGATAGTAGATAATCTAAATTCATCAGAAGCTGATTATTTAATTTGTTTAAAAACTGAAAATTTCATTATTACATTACCAACACCCGATTTCAGTATGCCTTATAATGTTATATGCCTAGCTTGTACCGTTGTCGCATTAGCCTTTGGCCCTATTCATAATATTACTACTAAAAGACTGAAATTAACTACAGCAAAGTATGTTCCTGGTTTAGCATCTGTACTTCAAAAATTGTACACGTGGGTAGAAACTATCGTGTTGAGTAAGAAGATAAACAAAGTTGGAAATGTAGCAGCAGTTAAAGTTTTTGCTCCTGAAGAGTTGAGTTATCATCCAACATTGGGCCATGTATCTGAAGAGTTTATGAAAAATCAAGGGGTTTGTAAAGAATCATAATTGCACATTGTATCTTTGGTATTTTTTTTATAGTTCAGTTAAATAAATGTTACATTTTTATTATTAATTGTTGTGGATGTTTTAAATATAATTGATGTAAATATATCATTTTATTTGTGATATTGTTTGGTAGTCAATATACTTGAATGTTTAAATTAAATAAATCTTGATATTGTATATTATTATCTAGGATTGATTATTAAATAATGTATAAAAATAGTATAAAATAAACACTATTTTGAAAACTTCATGTTTGTTTTTATTAAAACTTAAGTATTTATTTATCACAAAGTACAGTGTACTTAGGTTGTTAATATGAAATTTTTAAAGTTTTTAGTAATCAACAAGTTACTGTAAATTAGTTGATGATATACAAAGAAATGTATTTGTTACAATTTGTTTGTGTTATAAATGGGATTTATTGTATAAGTATAAATATTTATATCATTAATATTTTACTAACTTAACAATAAATCATTATTAGTACCAAATAACCAAACTATTTTTAAAATAAAAATACTGTTATATGTAAATCTATAATGACTATATAATTTGTTAATTTTAAATTGTAATTATGATATATTATGAGCTATAGAAATATTTAAAATTAGAATTACTAAAAGATTAAAAAATATTTTGATTAAGAATAAATATTATTTTATTTGGTATTATAAATAATAAATATATAAATTAATCATGTAAAAAAAAGTCTTAACAAAATTGTTAAATGGCCTATTTTGTGTAAATATTCTATAATTTGCTTCTTTTTTTTTTGTGTTTTAGTTTGTTAGTTACATCAAGAAATGGCAACACTAGAAACATTGATGTTGAACAAAATTGTTATGAAAATGAAAAGATTTAATATGAATGAAATTCAACATCTGTTAAAAATTTTACCCTTGAACCTGGAATGGAATGATATAACTAATTTAGTGACTGAATTACGTATGCGTTTAACTGTTGTAAATGTTGTATCTATTGTACAATATTATCTAAAAGATAAGGAGTCAATTGAAGAATCCTATTATCGAGTAATACTAGTTGATGCTATCTACCATCAAAAATGCCAGTGGTGGACAGTGTCTATTGACAAAATAACTAAACGTTTTTTGGACAAAAGAATAATTCAAAATAATATTCAATCCATATTAGTTAAAATGGGTATTCAAGCAATTACATATGTAATGAAAGTTAATACATTATTTTGGATATTAATAAACGTAAATGAAACTGTAGGAAAGAATACAAGTTTGAAACTGAAAAATCCATGTTTTTTCACCATAGCCCCAGGAAAAGTAAGTCATATTTTCCATAGACCTCGAAATATTGACAATAGACTGTTGAAAACTGTTTCCAAAGCAGTTGGGGCGAAAAAGTATAAGCCTTATGCGCTGTGTGGGAAAGATCTGCAATCTATGGTTAGTTTGTTGGAAGACAAAAACAAAGATAATAACGAAGGAAATGTGCCGGCTCAACTTAATAGTTACAAGGAAGATGATGTTAAAGAATATGTTGAACAGTTGTTTGGGAATAATTGTCCCATTCTTAATGAGTTAACATTAAACATTAATACCGATTTAACTAAGTTAAATCAAATCAATGGGAAGGAAACAATATGTAAAACCCAAATAAAGATGAAAGGTGACAACATAATAGAAGGTATTAAAGAGATGATGTTATTGGGTTTGTTGCAACCTCCGTATCCTGATTGGGTTACAAGGTTACCATTTTTAGGTAAGAATATAGTTAACATTAATTTACAGCCATAATTTAAGTGTACATTTGTTATGATATTTGTATATTTTTTTTATAAAATTAATATTATTACATTATGTTCTTAGGAGTTATAAATTTATAATTCAAGATATATTTTTTTGATTTATTGTAAAAGCTGTTTTTATTGTCATACACAATATTTTGATTTTGATAACAACAATAGTACTTACTTCTATGTATTTTAGAGCATTTACAATATTTTAAATATTGTATAACTTAAGAAACTTGTAGAACTATAATTTCTATCTATTATATTATATAATAATGACGATTAATTTTTATCAAGAAAATTGGGAGTGCTTTTTGTCAATTTATTTGTTTATACATAATATATTTATTTTGAAATTTTTATAAATGATCATCTTGTAAATATATTATCATTAAGATAAAATAACTATGATTATAATCTTTTATGTCTTCTATGACTTTCATAACTAAGAGTTTTTGTTGTCCACTTTCATATTTCTTAGATCGTTTTCAAATAACTCCATTTACCAATCCTTAAGGCTTCCATTTCTTGTCCTAGCCAATGAAATATTTGTTCTTTTATAAAACTGGTCAATTGGTACTACATGAACCATATTGTACAGTTCCTTATTGTATCTTGACCAACTATTTGTTATTCTATTTTTCCATCATAAAAAAGTGCTACAAATTCTTCCAAATAATTTTCTAGTTATTTTTTATTTTTTGCTTTATATAGTTTAAAAGTAGAATACTTAAATATGATACTTAGTGTTGGACATATTATATGATAAAAGCTGATAAACTTATTTTTTTTTAATTTTAAAAGTGCTTTATTTATAAAAAAAAAAAAAAAATATAATAAAATTAAATTTACATTATAAAATATTTTATATGGCTACAAGCCAATAAAAATGAAACATTATAGATAGGTGTTTGAGCAGCATTAATAAACTATTTAAGATTTATTAAATAACAACAGAAATATATATAATTTAGTTTGAAAATATAGATAAGTTATTAAATAATGAATAAAATAAACAGGTATTGTAATCAGTAAATAATATATTACATGGTAATTTAGTTAATGTAGAAAAGATAATTTGGACTATGAATTATTGTTGTTTGTGCAGTATGGCTGGCTGTGAGGAGGGAAATAAAGAGATTTATCAATAATGTAAGCGGTGCACCATAACTCCGCATGCATCGCGGCCATTTTATAATATATCACCTAAACTCCACATACAAGGTTTTTTTTTACACCTTAACTCCGCACATAATTTTTTTCTCAACCACCCTAACTCCGCACATTATTTTTTTTTAACCACCCTAACTCCACACATATTTTTTTTATTGTTTAAATACAATATTTTATGTTATTAAAAAAAAACATTTATATCAATTAAATTAAATTTATTTTTTAAACTAAAAACTAATTATCTAAGAAAAATAATAATAATTAACACAATTTACAATAAACATAATATGTCATTATGATGTAAATTAAAACTAAATATTATTAAATGTTATTAAATGATGCTAAACTTTTTACAAAATTATACCTATCAATTTGGCTGTTGTTATATAATTCTATTTTTTTATTTATAAATTCCATATTGATTTTTGTTTACTTGTAATAATCCTACTTTCATTATTATTAGCAGAATTCATTCGTAAATAAGAATCCGTCTGTACCTATAGCTAATTCATTTTAATGAAGATTGGATGTGTTGAAGTAAATAAATTACCAAATTTGGCATGAAAATACTTATATGCAGTTGTTTGTAGTTCTCTCCAGTGTTGCTTCTTTTTTGGCCCAAATACAGGGTGAAAATGTTGCATCGGCTTTTGCGATGTTTTTTCTAAGTGATAATTTTTTTAATTCGTGCATCCTTGGATTATTTATTTCCTTAGATATTTCAATGAATTTTATTCCATGCGGACTTTCGGTGTTAAAAATATTTTTAGAATGCGGAGCTACGGTGCAATGTAAGTTCTGAAATAAATTTGGAAAATTTTTTTATCATTTGTCGAGTTATTGGATGATAGGAAAATATTACAATTGGTGATGGTGGCATAGAAAGCTTTGGAAAATTGAGATGGTGGTTTGAAATGGAAAAAATGAATATTGTGATTGGATTTTTACAATTTTGAATGAGTTTATAATATGCAACATTTGAGAAGTGCATTATATATTTTGACTCCATTTTTAAATTTAATTTTTTAATAATGTTATTTTTTTATTTATATGGCAAGTTGAATGAATTAGGTGTTTATAGTTGATTCTTTGTGATACTGGAAAGATAATCACAAGGTAAAAATAAACAAAAACAATATATTATTTATAACAATTATTTTCATTATTTATTATTCAAGTCATATTCAGCTTTTTATTACAAAAATAATCTATACATTTGTCCATAAAAAAAATATATACGAAACTTACAATATATATGTATAACTCAAACACTAATGTAACAATAAATGAACTCATTCATAAATAAGGTTTTATAAATATATATGTATAATATACATATACAACATATTATATTATACATAATACATAGTAATTTTGAGAAGTAACAAACAAATGTTTTCTAACAAAAGTTCATATATAAATGTTTGAACAAATTAATTTTCTCTCTTTTTTTTAATTTAGTTCCAAACAAATTTAAACTGTCCAGAACTTCTGGTCTTATCAAACTTACATGAGAAATATCGTTAAGCAGGTATAATATGTATATGTGTATAGTACCCATATAATATATATAAATGTATAATATTAATAATATAATATGTTATTCGTATAGTTTAGTAATTCGATTTTATTGTTTAGAAAAATAATACAATCAAACAAGAAAAAAATTTAGTTAGGCACTTATGGTGGAGAGGGTGTAAGAGTTAATTTTTATACTATTTATAATTAATTGTTACAAAGAAAAAAAAAAATTAGACAAGGTAATTTAATGAATACTATAATTATATATAGACTAAGACCTACATAGAATTTTTTTCTATTTGTTGGAATGGCACAGTGTCGTGGAACTTTGATATAAAACTTTGACAATTATTAATATATAATTTTTATTAATGAACACAATACGTTTTAGTATATTTGGAAAAAAAGAAGTAAAAAAAAAAACAAAAATTATTATATTTATTGCCTGAGCCCTTATTCAGTCATTTGAGAAAAAAAAAAAAAATCAAATTATAAGAAATAAAAATTACAAAACATTATTGAACATAATGTATTAAGTATAAAATAAAATTATGACAACCTACTATTAGTAGCACCAGAATATTAGCACTGGTTATGTAATTATTATTATGCATAAGGACTAGGTGTAATAATAGTAGTTTTAAGTTTGTACCAATCCAATGACTGTAAAAATAATGATAAAACACAGGTGGCAGATATGGTAAGAGATCATTTTTCCGATGGGAGATGAAAAAAATAATCATAATTATGACTTATAAAAATATTTTTACGCACTGGACAATGGTTATATTTTTTAATATGAACACTTACGTCTATGATCAAAATAATAACTAAAAAAAAAAAAAAAATTAGAAAAAAGTTGTCAAACTATCACAGAAGTACATTTTTTTTACATACACAAATAGTTAAACGTTAAGAAAAGCATTCAGTCTTCCCATTCTAAATGGGATAAAATAATTAAAATAATTCTATACAAAATGAACAAAAACAAAAATATTATTCTTAATACTTAGAAAAATCAACTTGGACGATATTCGCCTAATGGAATGTTTAATGTTTATAAAAACCCTTATACAGCTGTAGACATGGGCATATCCGGGTCTTCGATTTCACAAACATTAGTAGAAAGTTCGCTCTGGCTTGGATATCGCTGGGGGAAACCATATGTAACAACATCATCATCTTCACTACGATATGATAAGTATAGCTCTTCGTCGAGTGTTTCCAAATCTCTTGCAGGATCTATCAAGGGAAATTATTGATTATGCACTATATATTACGATAAGTTTGCATAAATTGAAACTTACCTATTATGTGATGGTGTACTTCATCGTTGCTGTCACTGTGGAAACTGGACGAATCAGGTACTTCGCTACCGGGAACCTCACTGATATTAGGTAATGGATTTTGGCTGCGACGCACCCAATCTGAACAATCCCAATGGTAACCACCCAATATTTTAGTATCTTCTTCCGAACAGTGCATAGATCTCCTTGGAACTCTGGTAACATCTGGAATTGCTTTGAGGTCTGTGAAAAAAATTATTTATGTATTTTGTTGTTGTAGTAGATACAAAATTGACAAACATCAATCAATATAATATGGGGTCTCTATGCACATAGAATTTGTATTTTAACACTATTTAAATATTATAACTTCCTAACCTTTACTGTTCATTATTTTGTTGTTACTTCCTCTATTTAAGTTGCGCAAATAATCAAGTGGAACATTCTCCAGTTCATCACCAGCTGAACCATAGCTTCGTAAAGTGTCTAAATTGTTAAGTTGATTTGAAGCCACAGCTGCCATGTAAGCTGCATCTGGGTTGCTAGCTATGGCTGTGTAAGAGACTGGTCGCTAAAATATTAAAATTAAAATTAAAATGACAGAAGAAAACAATAATAGTAATATGCTCAAACATACCTGGGCTACTTCTAAGTTGCTAATTTTAGCAGTTCTTTTAAACTCAGTGTTCAGTACATTTATGTTTTTATTGCGACGAGCATTTCGACGTTTTACACGACACTTCCTAAAAAACAATAGAAAGGAGTAGTTATTTATTTATGTTGGTTAATTATATATCTTGATGAATACTAACCGGCATATGATCAACACACATATGACCATGATGATAAAAATCAAAGCAGCTGATGCAGCAGTCATTTGTATCCAAGTTATGTGTAAATTAGAAAACAACGGAGGCCAGCAGGCAATCTCATTACCGACCAGACAACGGTCACCCACCCCCCTAGGCTTGTCACACTTATAAGTTCCATCAATTTCATTGTCTGGCACACATATCTCGTCCACAGAACATAGACATTCTGTTGTCATTTTATTTTCGCATCGTTTACCAACAAAACCTAGTCGACAAGCGCAATGTGGTTGGTGTGTATGCGCAGGTGCCACAAATGTTACCATTTCAGTTACTATAGTCTGCACTTGGTCTGGCAACCAAGTAATGCGCTGACTGCACACACCTTGGCCAGGTGTACAATTACATGGTGGTACATTGTTCGATATGACCAAACCGGCCTTCTGAAGTGCAGCATGCATAGTATTTAAATCCGTCCCCTGAAAAATTCAGTTCAACAGATGAGGATAATGGTTGATGTCCATCTAAATTTAATAATTTTAACTTACGCCTCTGACAAATAGTAATACATCTAGATTTCCTTGTGGAGCATCTTGGAGGCTGATCAAACTCACATCCTTACCCAAATTAATTTTTAATGTACGCATTAAAACTTTCTTTTGGCTGGATATGAAATGTTGTGGTGTTATAGACTTTAACCTATAATACACATAATGAATGTTTTGAAATGAAAGTAGTTTTGTAATGCATAGTTAATTAGTTATGATATCTAAATTGCCTGAATATGGCAACATTTATATAAATTTATACATACCTTATACTTATTGCTTCATTTAACATTTCATCGGTCAGCGAGTCTACAGCAACATTAACAATAGAGTATGATGAAAATTTACCATCACTAACTGATACATTGATTGAATAAAAGCCAGCATCCAGTCCTTGCGGTGCTCTTATTTCTCCCGATCTTTCTTCGATTTTAAATAGTTCTTTGTGATTTGCATTCACTATATAATATGCTAATGTGTCATATTCATCTTGATCAGTCGCATGGATATGTCCTAACGATCCTCCTTCCCAACGATCTTGCCAAGATCCTACCCACACTTCTAGAGGTGTTATGACAGGTGGGAACTGTGATTCTTCAATTACCTAAGCAAAAAATGTTATAAAATTTAATAAACACATGTAATATATTGTGTATATAAATAATACACAATGATGAACATTTATAACTTAAGAGAAAAACTGTTTTTTTATTTGATGACCTGAATAAATGTATAGGTATAAATTGAATTAATTAATAAAACATGTGCTAAGAATTTATGTACCTTAATATGGAGCCATGTGTCAGAATGTAAGAGTGGTTTTCCATTGTCAAATACACGTACTTCCAGTTTAAAGTTCTGTTGAAAACGATGGTCTAATTGTGTAGCTGTTCTAACGGTACCATCAGGATCAATGCTGAATGCACTGCCATCATCAGTGTTGCGTATATCATATGTGAAGGGCCCTCCATTTGGTTCTAAATCGGCATCTGTCACGGAAAGTTGGCAAACAATCCAACCAGGTTTTTTGTCCTCCTAAAAAAATTAATCAGACATTATTCAAATGAAATAGATATTGTGAAGTAGATATTATTTACATGAACAAATGCTGAATAGTTGTGTTGTGAAAAAAGTGGTGGATTGTCATTAACATCATTGACTTGCACTTGGACTAACGCAAAACTCATGAGTTCAGGAACACCAGAGTCAGTAGCACGTATTTGTAAATTGTAAGTTGATACCTAGAAAATAAATAAAAATAGTTTGTATAACAATAATTAATGAAAATATTATATTATCTAACAAGGAAAGAAAAGTATACTAAAAAAGATATTGTTACCTGTTCACGATCCAAAGGTTTAGCCACGGTTATATTGCCCGTAAAAGGATCAATAATGAATTGTTGATGATGATCCCCTTTTACCAGAGCATAACGTATTTTGCCATTTTGTTCACTGTCCAAATCAGTAGCCGAAACTTTAATAACAACTTCACCTAAATGTGCATCTTCACTAATTTGAGTGGTATAGGCTAACTGACCAAAAATTGGTGCATTATCATTTGCATCCAGAATCGAAATGTTCACCATGGCTTGGTTGCTTAACGGAGGTTCACCCAGATCTGTTGCTTGTATTGTTAGTAAGTAATCACGCACTCGCTCATAATCGAGCATTTCAAATACACTTATTACACCAGTCTCAGAGTTTATTGAGAATTTGTTGTGCTCATTACCACCAGCAATTGAGTACATTACTTCAGCATTTTTACCAGAATCTAATGATGTTGCTAGCACTCTAGTCACCTCAGTGTCAATGGGTGCAATTTCAGAAACTGTAGCATAGTATGTTCTGAAATTATAATTGGTTTTTAGTAAATAATATATATTCATACAAACATAAAATTATAACCATTGATCAATTTGTTTTACCTTTGGACAAATATTGGTGGATTGTCATTGACATCTAATACGATTACATTTAGCTGAGTAAAACTTGAAAGTGGAGGAGACCCATGGTCAACCGCTTTAACTGTTAAGTTGTACGTTTCACAGGTTTCACGATCTAATTTTTTAGCTAGTGTCACAATTCCACTATCAGATGATATAATAAAATGATTATCAGCTGAATCTTCCAATGAATATTTAAGTTTTCGGTTCAAGCCTAAAATAATTATACATATTTGTTATTTCATTATTTAAAAAGTTTGCAATTTCCATTTTTTGTCTACCTATGTCAGCGTCAGTTGCATGCATCTTGATCACTATGGTACCGATTTGTGCGTCTTCTGATAATGAGGCGGTATTATTATTAATAGAAACGAATATTGGTGCATTATCATTGATATCCAACATGGTAATTTCTACTTTGGATACACATTCCCATTCATTTTTTTCTCTATCTTGGACGTGTGCTTCTAAGTTGTACCTTGACTGGAATTCACGGTCTAGAGATACTGCTGTTTTCAACAACCCTTTAAACATAAATCATTTTTATTGGTATACTAATTAATTACAAATTAATTATTTGTAATTATTATTTGCATTTAAATAAAAGAAATGTTACCAGTATCAATATCTAAACTAAAATGTTCTGCTCCATGACCAGTTAAGTAATAGCGCAGTTTTGGATTTAAATCTGCATCACGAGCTTCAATTTTCAATATTACATTGCCAATCGGAGCTCCTTCTGAGAGTGTTCTTCTGTAGCGATGACGAAGGCAGTAAGGTTTTTCATCTAATATTAAAATATTACAATAAGTTCAAATTTTTAAATGAAAGGTATTATTTTAATAATATACCATTGACATCAGTAACGATGATCTGGAGTTGTGCAGTTGACACATATTTTCCATCAGTAACTATTATCGTAAGTTGATAATTATCTAATGTCTCCCGATCTAATGTGTTGGCTACATAAACTTCACCAGTTGACCGTATAGCGAATTTCGAGTGCATATCTCCATCACGTATATGATACATTAATGTGGATGGTAATTCATTGTCATCATCCAGTAATGTCAATTGAACCACAACAGTTCCAGGCAATGAATCTTCTTCAACTAATGACAAAAATGTACAAAATCATTTTTAATTTTGATTTTTCTATGTTATATAAAATTAATTACCTGATGCTGAGTACACGGCTTGAGAAAAACGCGATGGATTGTCATTATAGTCAACTAAAGATATGTGTATTTTAACAGTAGAGTTTAGTGATGGTGTTCCACCGTCAATAGCTATTACATCAAACGTATAAACAGATTTCACTTCTCGATCCAAATTGGACACAGAAACACTAATTGATCCAGAATACTGGTCAATTACAAATGGCACATTAGATTTGGAATTTATTAAGTACTTGACTTCACCATTTTTCCCTTCATCCAAGTCGATCGCGCGCGCTATAAACATAAACATTGATAATAAATAAATAGTAATAACTATTAACAGTAAATATAAATTAATACTGCATTACTTTTAACCACTGGGGTGCCTTCAACAATAGTTTCTGATATTTTAGCACTGTACATGTCATTGTCAAATTCTGGAGCATTATCATTTTCATCTAATACTTTCACATAGATTTCAGTTAGTGCAGTTAACGGAGGAGATGATTCAGTAAATGCGAATACGCCAAGTATGTGGAAGGCTTGTTTTTCTCTATCTAATAAGCCAGTGGTAGATATTTGACCTTTATCATTAATTGTAAATAATTTGGCAGATTCTTCAGAAGCAGTGATTTTATATTTAGTTTCCACGTCTGATACTAACTTTACAGTCGTCACAATTGTTCCTGATACATTTAAAACGTATATTTAAATAGAGTTATTAAGATATACTCAAATCAAACTATACCAATAGGAGCATTTTCTGTAAGATTAAACTTTTGATCTTCTTGTAGAAATACAGGAGGAAGATCTTCAGGTGATAATACGAATAGCTCAATAGGAACATCTGATTGTCTTGGTGGAGTTCCACTATCCGTTGCACGTATGAAAAATTGGTACACATTATTTTCTAAAAATAAATAAGAATTTATTAATAAATTGATAAATGACCTTAAGTTTAACTTGATTGATTTCTCACTTAAGGATTCAACTGATTTTAGTAGAACAAGAGCTCCTGTATATTTATTTACAGTCATTAAGTTTGTTACATCGCTTGGTTCAATATCATTGATCGAATAAGTTATTTGACCTGATGGTTCTTGGTCGTCATCAACTGCTTTTACCTTTTCATAAAATTTAAGATAAGTAAATGATTTTTAAATGCAATAAAGTCATTATAATTTTACTGTAAGAAATCCTGTGTTGACTGGTAGGGAACTGTGTATACATGTTTTATATTCTGGCAAAAGGAACCGTGGCGAATTGTCGTTTTCATCACTCACTCGAATTCGAACCAAAACATATGCACATCTAGCACCTTGGTCACAAGCTAAAACACTGATTTCATAAAGTGACGTCTCTTCACGGTCTAACGACATTTTTGATACAATTTCACCTATATAAAAATATGTTACCATCACATAAATATATATATATAAATAACTTTTAGCTATTGCATTTTATTTACCAGTAAGATTATTGATACTAAATATTTTTGACATCTTCTTTGATGGTATTGAGTAGCTCACTTCACCATAAGGACCTGTATCATTATCTATTGCTTGTACGCGAATGATTTCTGTTCCTGATATTTGATTCTCTAGAATGCGACCATCATAATGGGATTTCTCAAACACTGGACTATGTCTATTGGACGACACCATTTCGATTCTAACTCTAGAAAAGCTAGTATACACTCCATCGCTCACTGACACATTAAGTACATGTTCATTTACAGTTGTCAACTTGTTTAAATTTGAAACAATTATGATGCCTAAATTTATAAAATTATTATATAAATATTATATTATGAGGTAGTTTATTATTTCACTCATACCAGACTTTGAGTTGATATCAAACATTTGCTGAGTATTTCCTCCGGTAATGCCATACATCAGACGTGAATGATCAACCATGTCTGGATCAGTTGCAGTCACCATAGTTACAAATTGACCTCTTTCAGCATCTTCAGACAACCAACATGAATATGAAGATTGCTCAAATTTTGGTGCATTATCGTTAACATCCATAACTGTAAATAAATTATTTTATTATGATTCAATTGGTTGTTTAGTGAAAAACAATAAATAATATGATCTTACCAGTTATCCAAAGGTGAGAAGTGGTACTCAGAGGTGGTAGGCCAGAATCAGATGCTTCTAATACAATGTGATGGAATGGCCGTGTTTCATGGTCTAATGCTTGTTTCAAATAAATAGAACCTTCTTTTTCGTCTATGTGAAAGTAATCTGTAGAATTTTCTTTATCTTTTCGGATTGAATATTTAATCAAGTGGTTTGTATCTGAATCATAAAATGTAAAGATTTGTAAAAAAAAATTATTTACATCAAACATTTATTTTTATTTCAAGCACAAAATTTGCTTACTGGTATCATTGTCAGTGGCTGTAACTTTTAATATAAACGAACCAAATGACGCAGATTCTGATATAGAGATATTATATGAGTCTTGCATGAATTCTGGTGCACAATCATTTACATCTGTTACCATGATACTGACTAACACATCTGCTGATACTCCAGATACACTGTCAGTAGCCCTGATGGTTAATGTGTAATGTTGCACTTGTTCATAATCCAAATTGTCCACAGCATACAATAAACCTATTAACAAGTAATTAAAGTTAACTTCGTAGTTAAATAAATAAAGCAGTATAGTTCATGCCATAGTTATATAGGACAATATACCTAAGTATTAAGTCAATTTGTTTTTAGATTTTTATTTTTAATGCAAACCAAAGTTAACTTCAAATAAATATCGAAGATAACAACAACACATTGCAAAGATAAATCTAAAGACAAATTTTTAAAATGAAAAAACAAATATTCATCGAGAATTCGAGAGAACTTGGACAAATCAGTCGTTGAAGTTTTAATTAAGCAGTGTGTAAATGTTAGGTTAATTGTGAGCAGAAGTATAGTTCTTAAAATGTTATTAATTTTACCCCTGATGTCCAAATTCTAACTCGAGTATTTAACAAGATTCCAAAAAAGCACAAAACACACACAATAGAATAACTAATGTGTACTCACTAGTACCACCGTAATCGTCAGCTGTTGAGAGCACCAAGAAAATAAATAAAAATAAATAGTGTTATATAGATGTGTAAATAATAATTACAAATACAAGAGTTGACTATCTTTCACCATTAAGCATAAGATAATAAATGAAGAGTGATTATTTTGTTTACTAGAGGAAAAATAGCTAATTAGAAAACTAACCGGTGTTGAAATCAATGGCAAACTCTTCAAATGTGTTTCCTGCTACAATACTGTAAATCAATTTCCTAGCTAATGGAGAGTCAGCTCTTATGGATAATGGAATAGGAACATAAAGGTCAATATTTTCTGGTACAGATACAGAGTAAAATTGTTTATCAAAAACAGGCATTGATCGATCCATGACTTTAACATTAACTTCTACTTCAGTTGAATAAGATTGCAGACCTAAAATAAAATTTGGGTTGATAAAAAAAGTCTATTGATTAATTAAATATTAGTATATACTACCTCCATCAAAAGCAGCAACAACCAATTTGAATTCATTTATTCGGCCATTGTTTTGGCTTTCAAGGTTGTGTCTTAAAAACAATTCTCCAGTACTTCTAGACATTCTAAAGAGTTCTCCAGGTCCTTTAAATAGTTCATAACGTACAGCAGCATTTTCACCTTGGTCTAAATCAACAGCATGCACCTAATTTACAAGATTAGTGAAAATTAATACATTTCGAAAAATATTTTATTCAATCATTTCTTTACTTTTGTAACAAGATCGTCTTTTTTGGCATCAATGGATACAATGGCATAATAAGGTAAATTTACAAACATTGGTGCATTGTCATTAACGTCTAAAATGGTCACATTAATTGGAACATGAGCAACTCTCAATGTATCACTTTCAGCATCCATGCTTTGGACCTAAACATTTAAGAATAATACACGCGAATGATAATTATTTAATAGTAAATACCAAATATACAACTAAATATTACATACTTGTACAATGATTTGGTAGACTTCTTTGACTTCACGATCAAAAGCTATTCCAGTTGTACTCAGTATTCCCGTGGTTGAGCCTATTTGAAAATACATACTTGGGTTTGAAATAGAGAACAGTAAATGTTCATTGAGATGTGCTCCAATGACAGTGACTGCACACAGAAATCTGGCTTTGGTATCATTTTCCATGACTGTTGCATAGTAAATAGGTTTTTGGAACTTAAGACTGGAATCTTCACTTCGATACCAATGAACATTGACGTTTCTAAAAAAAACAATATGAGTTATTAAATTCCTCTAATGATATATATATATATATATATATATATAAATTTAAGAATATTACGATTGACTGGAATATTTTCCATCAGTTACAGAGACAGCCAAATTGTGAGGACTAGACTTGATGCCCAAATTTGGATCCCTAACAGTGATAAGTCCTCTATCAGCATCGATTTTGTAGACATTTGCATCATTTCCACTAACGATTGAATATGATAATTTTGTTTGCTCTACTGAGTCTCCATCAGTAGCGTTTAGCTGAACAACAGCAACATTGACATATGTTGGTACCAACACTGATGCATTATATTCATAGTTTGTAAACACTGGTGGACAGTCATTCACATCCAAAATTGAAATAAACACTTTGGCTAGTACATCAGACGTTCGTCTTGGGTTTCCTTGATCGATGACTCTGACATGGAATGTAATATTAGGTGAAGTTTCGTAATCCAATAATGCAGTTGTCCTAATGGCGCCTAAAATTAAAAAAAAATATTAAATAAAACATAATGAACTATTTCTGCTCATTAACTTATGAAGGGACATACCCGTATTGGAAACTATGTGAAACATTCGGCTTTGGGCAAACTCTACTATTTCGTACTGCAGTAGTCCGTTAGATCCTGAATCGGCGTCCACGGCTTTAATCAACATTGGTAATGTATCATTCAACAGAACCAGAGAGCCGATCGGTGCGGCTTCACTAATGAGGCCCTTGTAACTGGTGTTGATAAGTACAGGTGAATTGTCGTTTCTGTCAAGCACGTGCACAGATACGCGGCATATGGCTTTGGAACCGGCCTGAACAATTACAATAATATTTTTATTGAAAAATTAACCGATTCATTCGATATGCCAAAGCAAAATCGAACTGTAGGACACACTATATTAGGTACGTACCATATTCGTAGCTGTGACGCTTAGATTGTAGACGTGGCAAGATTCGTAGTCCAACTGCCGTTTGGTGATCAACACACCGGTACTGGGATTCACCGTGAACAAGCTGTACATGTCGCCTTCGACTAGTTCGAATAACAGAGAAGATGTGCTTCTGGCTTGCAAACGTTTGACCACAGTGCCGGACGGTTCGTTCTCGTAGATCTCGGCCGATTCTTCGGGATTGTTGAATCTGGGATTTGGTGAAAAATGAAGCAATGTAAATTTATTACATCATGTACACCGTAAAGATAGGAAACTTACTTGGGCGGAGCATTATCGGCCATGACGACCATTATGTACACCGGTATAGTCGAGTACAGGGGCGGCGATCCTGAATCCACAGCTTTTACGATCAATGTGTATTCTGATGTCACCGACATGTCCAGCTCCTTCATAACGTGCAGAGTGCCTAGCTTACTGTCGATGCTGAACACGTTGCCGATATTTCCTATACGTTCGTATTTGAAAGAGGAAAACGGTTTTTAGTATAAGCTAAACGAATCAATTTAAATCGAATTGCTGTGTAGTACAGCGTGCGCTCTATAGTAATTTATTTATTTATTTTTATTTTACAGTTTGATATACACAATCTGTACAACGTAGCACAATAAGTATATGTGAAATTATATTAGTAACATGAATATTTTGATTTAAGAAATCACCCATTGGTGACATTTGGCTGAGAATTAATGATATCTAGAGTCTAGAACTTAGTGGTTTTTTATTTTTTATTTATAACAAGTCGCGGTACCAGTTCCTTTTTAGACGACGCCCAGGGTTTCCCGGTATAGTTTGAGTCTTTATCAATGGACTTGGGTGGGTGTGTAGGCGATTATGAAAGCGTTTGTAGAAATCTACAGCTTCTTCTGTCACAGTTTTCATTGTGAGGTCTTATGTAAGGTATAATTGGACACAAAACGTGGAGCATTTGTAATTTTCCAAAGAGCTATATTCTACTCTTGGATTTTGTTGGTATTAGATACTTTTGCAGTACCCCACAATTGAAGACCATGGTTTTTATATATAGTGTTTTATACAAAAGAATTTTAAATTTTAATTTAGTGTGTTTAGTAAGCAAGGGACGTAGTCTGCGGAGTCGGACATTTAAGGAAAGTCTTTTGGTACGAATATGGGCGTTTCAAGTAAGGCGTTTATCCAAGTTGAGTTCAAGGTATGTGACTGTATTAGACGTTGGAATAGGAACATTATGTAAAGAGACATTTGGACAGAAAGAGTGACATTAAGTGAATGTTGTATGTACTGACTTATTTGGATTTGGTTTCATTCTATATTAATTAACAATATTATTATGTGCATATAACTAATTCATTTAAAAAGTGCATATTACACATGTAAGCCGAAATGACACGCAAACCAGAAAGAAATGTCACGGGATTCGGTACAAAAGTGTTCATCCCTTTTATGTTTTATGTATCACTAAACAACGATACTCTTTGTTCCCCTTTTGTCATGCGACTCCCTTATTAAATGTTGCAATCGTTTCCACCTCTCTTTTCACCGTCAAGTCCTTTAGGCCAAGTGCCAAGTGAACTTACACGCGTTGTCGTCCATAATCTGTTTCTTTAGCTTCTCTATACATTAGGTCCTTTAACATCCTTTTCATAATTAATTCCTACAGTTCACTTATTTACCCTTTGGAAATTTCTATATAAATTTTTATAGAAACATAAAAATGCCGTGGAAAATACTCCTCAATGAAAATGTTTTCAATTAAAAAAAAAATTTTCATTGTCGGCATCATATAGTTTTTGCCACGAGGGCACTTTGTAAGTACTGCTTAGATGAATAATAATTCTGCTATAATGGTGGTGCAGCAGTACTATAGGCATACCTGATATGATGTGATAAGATACGGCGGCATTTTCACCGTGATCCTTGTCCGTGGCCAACAACTGCAAAACACTAGTGCCCACGGCTGTCGTCTCAAATACTCGGCCCTGAACAATGTTGGAACTGAATTCGGGTGCGTGATCGTTGCTATCGATCACTGTGATCAAAACGCGTGCAAAGTTCTTTTTGGACGGCGTACTCTGGTCCTTGACTACGACGGTCAACTCGTGTCTGGCTATGCTTTCTCTGAGCAACAAAAAATTAAAGTTAACCTGGTGATGAAATGCCCAGTTGGGTATTTTAAAGGTGAAAAAATAATTATCTTCAATTACACGTTAATATATTAAAGAGGATATTATATAATAGTTTTAGGAACCTGTATATATTGAAAAGATTTCACAAAACGATAATTCTCCTCAGGAGAAAATATGTTTTTTTTTTTAATCGGGCTAAAAGTCTTAACTCATGTGTGTCTCCTATAATAAGCAACTCACAGTAATTTTCGACTAAAAAAAAATAAAAATAAATAGGGTATAAGCTTATAGAAACTATCATTAAAACAACCCTTGGATAGTTTTATATAGAAATAAATAAGTTAGGTGAAAAGCAAGATGTCCCGTCCTAGCCCCTAAAATGGTAAAATTACTTAGAATTCGGAACAACGCATGTTACGTTTTAAGTTCTGCGCACAAGACGTGTGTTATATAATGATACAGTTATTATTCCGATGGTCGTATGATAACAATAGTGGGCTGCATATGATGATATTGTTATAATCTAATTATTTGTGTTACATACTTTTTTTGTTTTTACTGTATATAAAAAGTAGAAGAAGTTCGGGTGGATTAAAGGGATTATAAGTCAAGATTTGCTGTCCCATTCTGTCATATACGCCCAACATAGGAATTTAGACATTTTCTATTTCCAAAACGTATTGATAAATTAATGCGATAAGAATTTTGAAAACTGATTTGAATTCGTTGTGAAGTCTTCTTTAGATCAGCTTTCCCACTTTTTGGATTTTATCCACCAAAATTTGACAGAATAGAATTAAACAAATTGGAAACATAAAAAAATCAACAAAAATTAATTGTTGGGTACCTATATCAAGTACAAAATTTAACAAAATGTAAGCAAGTCGATCTCAAGACGACTTTACAACGAAATTCAAATCAGTTTTCATAATTCTTGTCGCATTAATTGATCGATCAGTTATATGGGGGCAATGAAAAAAAAAACCGTCTAAATTCCCTTGTTGCATCACGTGCCGGTAGATGACGGAGAGACAGTAGGCCTACAGCGATGCCCTTATAACCAGTGGTGCATTGATAAATATATTTTTGGGTATACACACTACTGAGCTATATTTTATCCAAAAAAATTATTACATTACCATACACATTCCAAAAAAATGTATTATAACCTTCACTTTTTCACTTTTAGGCTAGGCACAGTCTATGAGTTTGTATGTATAAATAACACTTTAACTATTATCCAAATTCTAGGTTTTAAAAAAATTTTAAATAAACAAAAAAGTTAATTCTAGCTTGTCGGTAATTTGTTTTATTATTTTTATTATTTATTAAGTTATATACGTAGAATAAATTACAAATTATATTACAAGTATACGCATCAACCAAAATATGAATTGTCAATAATGATTTATCAATATTCTGTTGTCCTTAGTGAGTATACGGGTGTATCGTCTATTTTTCAAAATATATACGCTGTGATTGACAAATACGTTATGGGTATATTATGTCGTATACCCTCCAATACACCACTGCTTATAACGGCCTTTGGTATGTTTGTGTGCGTTACCTGTCCAGCGGCTGTTGCACGGACACGATGCCCGACTGGTAGTCGACCGCGAACGATCTGGCGGAGTTGACGTGCTGCGCGCTGTGTATGCCGTAGAGGAGCTTGAGGTCTTGGTCATCGTCGGTGGCCGTCAGCCGGACCACGGGGGAACCGACCTCCGCGTTTTCCGTCACGTTCACGTCGTACACGTCCTGCAAGAACGCCGGTCGGTACTCGTTGATGTCCTTGACGCTGACGAACAGCTGCGTGGCCGTCGTATAAACGCCGTCCGTCACCGCCACGGTCAGGTTGTACTCCTTCTGCGTCTCCCAGTCCAGTTGCCGGGCCAGCACCACGTTCCCGTCGTCTTCGATCATGAAATCCGAATTCGGGTCGCCACCTGCGCAAGTCCACCCAGCGTTTTAGTGCTAGTTCTGTTTTATATCTTAGAATAGTTACACAGACAACTATACGGTAAGCAGAATTCGGTAATCGTGGGGGGGGGAGAGGGGTTACCATAAGTACATGATAACAATTTTTTTTTTTTATACAATTCTATTCTTTTATTAAATTTTTCTTTTATGTTAACCCCCCCCCCCCTTAGATATGCCAATGTAGAACTAGGTATATGTATAATATACGTATACACAATATACACCATATATTAATTGATTAGGTTTACGGTTTTAAAAACTATACATATATATAGGTCCCGTTCATGTTGGGAAAAATTGGGTTTAAATTATAATATTATGATAATATGTTTTGTTTTCTATTGACATTATATCGCGTGAGAAGGCCGGCATTGCAAGCGCGGCACAACGATGAATATATAATATTATAATATATTATACTGCGTTTCACGAATGATGTTTGATTTTTTTTCGTCAACACTTTTCCCGCGGCAAAATCGTACACCGAAATTCTCGAACGGTACACGCGTTAAATCGTTCTTAGATACATTAGTAATTTGACACTATAGGTACGCGCGGTGCTTAATTGAAGAAATGAGGTAGATTTTTTTTTTTTTTTTAATTTACTTCCACGGTCGCTTTTTCGGCATATTACGTTGAAATCGTACAAGTTTTATGACTTTAAAATTTATGACAATGCTAAATCTAAACTATTTTTTAGCATAGGGTTGAAAAATAGAAACATTTGTCCTGGTTATTTTTATCAGATTTTCCGGTATTTAATCTGTCTATTCAGTACATATTTTGACTTTTTTTTTAATATCATGTATTTATAATATTTTTTAACATAGTAATATAATGTACACAAATAATAAAAAGTGCTTAAAGAGAGTTTACTAGCTAAACAATTTTTGCGTTTTAAAATTATTAAAATATTTGCATTCATATTATAGCGTTTATTTTTAGCATTTATATTTTCTCGCTAAAAAGATGTTATACCTATGTTATTATAATTATATTTGTTTATTATTAAATAAAAACTGAATTATTCGCGGTTGTTTTATTGTGAACATTGTTGTAATTGACTGTTCGATAAATTTTTCTGCTATACAATTTGTAGCTGGTAATAATAGAAACATTTCAAATGAAATTGTAATACTAAGGAAACATTTTTTGCAATGTTCAAGTAAATCTATAATTTCCATATTTTGCCAGTTTGTTTTTTCATAAACTATACAAATTAGCAACTTCTAATTTTATCTAACAAGTTTTCAATTTTATAAAATTGTAACTATTTGTTATGTTTTCACTGTTTTTTCATTTTCATACATAATACTGAATGAAGATGCTTTAAGAAAAATCAATATTATATTTTTTTTTAAATCATGATTTGCATTTATACCGGTTTTTTCAACATTTCTAACAATTCCTTTACATTCACGAACTTTATAAAGTTCCATTGATACACCTTGTAAAACATTACTGATAGGTTCTAAGATAACACTCTATTTGGCAATTATTGTTATTTCAATTATAAATGAAAAATTTGGGGCTGAGAAATAGAGAAAAAGTGTATGTTATCTTATTTCCGAATTAGTATAAGATATATATGGACTTAAGGTATTGAATTATTAAAATACAATTTCTAGAAAATAGCCTTATACTTTGAAGACCATCGTGTTTCACAAAAAAATGAAATGTTCGGTATAGTTTTCTTCGAAGAGTACTTTCGCTCTAACACTTAATAATTTCTTCAATTGTGTCTGCAGTATTACGAATAACCGTAATTTTGTTTAAATCATTAATTACTAAATTTAATCGGTGACTAGTACAATGTCAAAATAAAGCTTTGTTATATTGGTCACAATTAAATATCAATGAAATATTTATTTAAACAATATATATTATAAAAGTGAGAAATTCGAAATTACATTTGAAGTCCATGGGGAGGAGAATAACCCCCCTTGAGTCCTCTCTTCCGGGCACCTATGACTACAGTGTATGAAAAAAAAATGTTGAACAAATATGAAACTATACAGCGTTGCGCATCTTGGGAACATTGATTTCCTACAATTATTTTGCCTCGCAATATAATAGTTCTAGACGTGATTTCAAGCACCGATTGATAATTCTAAAAATTGTATATAGTCATACACGCGGTCTATTGTGTGTGTGGTTGTTCACAAATTCAAAGTAAAACGAAAGTATTCCAAAACTATTCCTAGGAAAAAAAAAGTGTATAAAAATTCTATTTTATTCAATTTATGTAGAATATTTGCGTTTGTACAGAAAAAATAACCAGATCAATCTCATTTTTATTGCGACAAAAAGTGTTCGTAGCAACTATAACACTTAAGGCAAATCATAATGTTGTAACTGGCACAAATGCAAAAAAAAAATAATGTGTCAGAAATGTTATGCAACTATATCAGAAACTATAGGAAGGCGGTACAATATAAAACACGAAAAGTGTTGACTTGTGATGAATGCAATATAAGTTATATATATATATGTACAGAGACTGTTTTATTAAATATCATAAAAACAATTTATAATATTTTCATGATTTAATTGTTAATTTTTTTTTGAAATAACTATCATGATTTAAAAAGAAAAAATGTATTTACTCATATAATATATAAAAAGTAATAAGGATCTCCAGTATTATACAATTTTACTCAGAATATATAAATGTGTAAATTATATTTTTTCGTCATGAAGGGTTTAATCTACGTATTAAACATACATTGGCTATGTATGGTATATAATTTACCCTACACCACAATTCCTCGAATTCAATTCTACATAGTAATATAATATTGACCAATGGTATTTTTTTGTAAAATTTATATTTTTAAAGTAAATCAAAAATCTAAGTACAAGAATTTAAGAAAAATGATCATGACAATCTCGTCAAAGTTATTATAGGGTCTGTTCACCCTACAATAGAAGTCAACCAGTTAAAGAAAAAATATAATTTTAGAATAATATTTTTAAATCTTTTGTATCTGACATTTATGAGTTAAATAAAGATTTAACCAATAAAACAATGTTTCAGTTCTTGCACAAAAAATAATCTACAAAGGATTTAAAATACTTATATTATTAGGTACATTGTTGTATTTTTTCACTATTGAGAATATGAATATTGCAGTAGACATGACGTATACATAAGAAAATGGATGGACACGTTTTTACTGTTCAATATATTATAACATAAATTCATAAATATAAACGGTACTTTATTCTTGAGCATGTAATTGCACTACAAGAATTGTATTACAGAGTGCTTTGAAGTTAGTTTTCTCATAACAACTCTTAAGATTTTATACTGTAACAGAAGGTTATAGAAAAGAAATATGTTCGTTGAAGTTTTGAAAAAGAGTGATAATTCTTTAACCTGTTCAACTTACACCATTTAGTTTTATGTAGTTTTGAGACCCTAAACTATTAGATATAATGTATTATAGTCATTTCATGTTGGATTATTCTCTTCGAGCGATTAAAGTGAACATCAATGAATAGATAGAATACTTAATTAGTTTTACTTGTTCGATTTATGTGACTATCGAAAATCATTATATAGAAACGTAGAAATCGATTGAATTATGTGAACTCACTTTCGATTCGGTACCAAAGGTAATCCTGGTCCTTGTCCACAGCATTGATGAGTGCCACTATGTAGCCGACGGTATCGCTTTCTGTAATGTCTACTCTCTGATTTGGATTTTGGATTTCTGGCACGTGTTTCGAGTTCTCGGGAATTTTGAGTACTTCAACGATCACCTTTTTCGCTACGGCACTCATATTCGGCGACCCGTTGTCAGTTGCTCTTATCTGAAAATAATTGTCAATTTAATGTTAAACGATTCGAGTTCGCTTTTTTTGTTGTGAAAAATGACGACTACCTCATTAGTGCTAATGAGATGTTACAGAAAATAAATAATAAGTACCTATGTGGGGTAGCAAAGGATAAGAGAAGATAGCGTTCATTAACAAAATGCGTCGATTTCTGTGGTCTAAACCCAAAGGGTATACTATATTATATTATATAATGTAATATGTATGAACGTTATTCACGTGGTTGACATATTATAGTAAACGAGTCGATCCAATTATAAAACATGTTGAAAATAATAATCATTGGTTTTTATCAAAAAGATAATCTATTATGGGATAACTGCTCTAGAAATGTCTGAATATTTAATTAAGAATTTATTAATCTAAATATAACTACGAAATATTTGCAATACATACATTAGATGAAATAAATTCTTATATAGCGATACGAAAATATTTATAATATAGGCACCTAGGTATCAACATTTTTGAGGGAGAATTATTTAATATATGAAACCTATACATAATAATAGGTTAGTCGCATATAAAAGATAAAGTATATTTGATATTGTTTAGAATTTTCACATGAAACTTTATTGTGACTGATTCAAAATTGAAAAAGTTATAAACAAACATGTATTGTATGTAACTTTTTAATCTTAATCTTTGCAACTTTCATATTTATATTAACTCAGATTTAAATTTAAGTTTAACACAGTAGGTAGTATTATTCTGGTAAATATTTATTTTATTTTATAAAAGGTCATATGAAAATAAATATTGTGTTTTATTGATAAAAATATGAATATTGTTCGTTTTTTATACATCAATAATATTAATTATCAATGTTTATTTTTAATTTATATTTCATTCATTGAGACTTTTAAGACTTTGCCATAAGAAAATGATAGTTATAGAGTTCTGGATCTATGTATAATAGTTTTAATACAAAAATTCAAATACCTCCTTATACTGCTATAATTTACTATTTAAAAATTAAAACAAAAATTAAGTTCATTGAGATTGAAGAAAAAAACCTTACTCTAAAATATTAGAACAACAACAATTAAAAACAATACAAGGATATTGAAACTATAAACGTTTTTTGTAATTTAAACCGTAGAGGTGTAAAGTGGAATGATTCCAAGGTACAACATGGCTTAGATGTTATAGATGTGAAGTAAATAATGAAGGTTCGAACGTGACTATATGTCAAACAAAGGGAGTTCATTTTCTTCAAGGAAAAATGTCATTGGCTTATACATTTGAGATTTTGTATAAAAATAGATTGGATTCTGATGTGTTTATACTCGAGACCTGTTAATATGCAAAACGAAAAAAAAGTATAATCAACCGAATGGAATTAAAATCAGAATAATACCAATATTGGTAAATAAATTAGTTTTATAACGGGAAATGTGATTTGAGTGAATATAATAAGTCATACTTTATTGGTATCCAAAATGGAATAGTTAGTTAGATTTTCACTTAATATGAAAGGAAAAAACATCTTTAAATTATCAATAAAAGATAAAATAAATACATTTTAAACGATAGCATAAAAAATATTCAAAGTATAAGATGACATAAAAACATGGTGTACATTTTTGCTTTATGATGTGTTACAGACAATAGTACAAGCTGAAATCTTCTTAAACCCAGAATTTTGATGGTTGATAAAAAATGTCTGCAAATACATATTTAATATGATTTATACCTAAATACACCTAATCATATAACTCTTACATCAATATAAAATATAAATATCGCATAGTAAATATAATGTAGTACAATACGATTTAATTTTGTTTGAAACAAACTCTATGTAAAAAAATTAAATTAAAAAAGTAATACGATTAGATATATAGATAAAATATTAATAAAAATAATCATATAGCGTTAAAACAATTCCTATAATTACATTTGGTTTATCTGTTTTGACGATAAAATAAATTGTCCTGTTGATTCATTATGTCTATACTCAATTGTATCTTACATTTTTATGGTATAATAACTATAATTATTGATTATGAATATTAATATTTATATCAATGGTATGATATTTCATTCCATAGTTCCGTGTAATAATTAATCATGATAAGAGTTATGTTATAATAGGGACATTTAAAATTGTACAATTCATTTAATAACGCTGATTGAAAACAATAATATTTTATGAACGATATTCAATTATATCATCAATAAATGGACCAATACTATACAACTATAGTCGTTAAATATATTAATAGTTCCTATGAAATGTTTTGGCTGTTTAAAATATTTGTATTTACAATAATTGATTACAATATAATCCTTATAGAATAATTAAATGAAATACAGAAGCCAATATTATACTTCTTTAGCAGAGTAGGGATAATTATATTGTACTATTAAAATGACAATTAGATATTATTGCTGTACTCACGTAGAAAGAAAAGTCTTGGTTGCCTCTAAACGAGTATTCAGAATGTATTATACCGGTATCGGGTTCCACGGAAAATATATCATCTACTCCTAGCGCGGCTTTCATGGTGTACGTCAATCGAGCGTTGTCACCGGAATCCTTGTCACTGGCCACGACCTACAAAAAACACACACACGTACATGTATAAGAGGATATAAGTATATAAGAACGCCGAAACCAATTTGAAGATTTAATAATTTAATAATACAATAATCTCAGCTCTAAAATGTATAAACATTATATTATTATGCACACGACGGCGAATGAAAGACATAATATATAAAACAATTTTTCCTGTCGTTTTGTATTCGTATTAAAAGTTGTAAGTTATAACGGCAACAAAAGAACACACCATTGAAATGTAAGAAAAAAAACGTTAGGTGCAAATTTCAAAATGAATCTCGATTGTTGGCTGATGATGTTTCTTCTGAGTGGAGCGTATATTATTACGCATCATCATGTGGCAGCGTGATATTTTTTTCCTATGAAGCAACTACCTTAAATAAGTACCCACCCCCCGATTTCTGTAACGTAGGGCACCTAATATTTACTTTGTAGGTATGTCATATGTGACTATGTGAGTATAAATTATAAATTAGTCTAGCTGTCAAAGTCCTGGAGACTGGAGTCCAAGATGGATATATATCAACCTTGTTGGAGTCATTGCCCATCGGGATACCCACCCCCATTTTTGCATGAGGCGGCCGCCTCATAAATTCGCTATTCATGCCGCCATTGATCATCATATACGTGAATGCGAAAAAAATAACACCAAGTACATAATACAACAGTACACATATTATATTTATACACGTAAAGGTACGCACCCTAAACAGCGCCGGGCCTATGATGTCGTTGGGCCCGAAACATATCCACGGTTTTTTGTCAAGCAATTCGTCAATTTCGGCCATTTCCGCGGTCGCCGCAGCCGTGCCGTTCTCCTGGGTGAGCGGCTCTTGCACGGGTTGCGTTTCGGGAATTTTGAAACGGTACACTTTCTTCAACATTTCCGGTGCATTGTCGTTCACGTCTTCGATCGTGATTACCACGCTGGTCGTAGACGACAGTACGGGTATACCATCGTCGATGACCGTAACCTGTTGAACAGCGTGTGAAAACGACAACGTTGATGATTGGCGCACCACGTCACGGACGAACAATGTTAAATTTGTTCTACCAAGGCACGCCTAACCGCCAAACGGGTAATCCGATTAAAGGTTTACACAGTGTGTTCGAATGAAATCGCTGTTAATTCATAATAGTCGATTTAAATACATTATGTTTACGTTGCACAGGTGTCGAGAGAATAGAACTATTAACGAATCATACAGAAAAATCTCTCGGCAAATAAATAAATAAAAGCGCATTAGAATTGAGAATGTTAAAGGAATAATTATATGCATAGAGCAGACATCTGAACGCAATACAACGATGGAATAATAATAACGCGTTTTGGATAAAACCACACGCTGACATTGAAATTCGTCACATAAAATTGTTATCATTTTACGAGTATTCGGGGAGTCGTGAAAGACGCGCTGTAGTATATTCACCGCGATGTGGTGGTGGTTGGACTAGAAATGTTATTAGTTTATTGCATATATTACTCAATAAAAATATGTATACGGACGTTGCAATCATCATTAAGTTCTGTTTTACGTAAACACGATGGTAAACCGCGATTTTATCTGTTTTATGGGTAATTTCATTTCTGGGAGTATATAACAAACCTGTGTAAACCTCAGAAATTAAATTGCATTGATATTAATTTGGCACCAAGTGTCTAGTACTTACCTCTAGTATGTGTTCGGATTCGGTCTCTCGATCTAGTTTACGTCCGGTAGTAGTTATAAGACCTGCAAAGAAAAGAAGCAAATTGAAATTTCTCATTGCGGGTTCATTTTTCAAAAACGATAACAATTGTATTTTAAAACCATCCCTCCATTCCTTCGGATTACCGTCAGAATTTCAGTAATGATAGTGAATGACGGGTAAGGTAAATATATAGTCGTTTCATGTCAGTGCGAGTACAATATGCGTCAACTGTTCTACCTAAACCTGCGAGATGTTTCGATGTCCTTTTGTGCTTTTCTAAATCGTACATGTTGTAATATCTTTTTCCATTCTCTGGTATGGCGTTTATTATCTTACTAACGGTACGAAAATTAGTAGAAATAACGTAATTTATAGTCTACTAAAGATGTTGATTGTATACATTATATATTATGTAGTATTGAATAAATAAATAATTCAAGAAAACAACTACCTACATTATTATGTTTAAGCTCAGACAATGGCATACGCTATGTATAGAGAGAGAGAGAGAGAGAGAGAGAGAGAGATAGAGAGAGATATTTTATTTGCGTCTGTCATGAATTAGTTAAAGTTTATTAAGTAATTGCATATAAATTACGAGTAGGTACTTGATGTTTTTTAACATTTTTTTATATGTATATATCACATTATACAATTCATCAAATTTTATTGAAGATAATTAGGTTTTATCTCTCAGAAAAATTGTATATGAGATTTCAGTATAATCACACTATTAATTTTTTCAGTAATTCAACTGCATATAATCATCATTTTATGAATTATTAATAGATTAATTGCAGTAAAGAGGTTAAGTTGCTTTCTGGATAAGCTTTACTTTCACTATAAACGCCGCAATAAATTATTAACACCGTTAATTAATGTATCGAGATCGCTGGAGCTAACTTATCGGCCGAACGGTCGTAAAATATATCAGTGTCTTCTCAAGTTAATATCCAAGTATTAAAGCCCTACCACGATACCCAACAGACTGCATAATCAATAGATTGCGAGGGTTTGCATACCATTATTTCGCCAATGTCCAGAGGATAATTTGAATTATGGTAATTGCCATAATGGTTATACGTAAGTTTTAAAACAAGGCAGTCATGTTTTGAATTATATATACAGCAATGGATTTGAATGGTCTCGAAATCAATACAATCATATAGTTTATTTACGTGAAACTATTGGATTCAAGATGAGCAAATTTAGTCATTATTTTTGTAGGAAATATAATTTTGTTTTAATAAATTATTCTACGAAATCATTATAACGATTGATTTGAATGTTTTTATAAGTGTATCATATACATATATGTTTGCAGGTAGGTAAAAAAGTATAAAAATAAATACAGAATAAATATTTATATAAATGTTTTACATACAGTAAGGATAGATTTGATGAGTAATATTTTTAATATTATATATTTCTGTAAATATGACTGAGAATCAATTCACAAAAAACTATAAACAGTAAAAAAAAACCTTGACAGGTGATCATTAAAAAGGATGGATAAAATAAAGTTTTTAACCAGATTAACAGGTGTATTACACATTATATTGCAATACGGATATCCCAAAAAACAAATAATATAAATTGGGTTTATTATTATTTGTTTTAATTTGTATTTGGTGCTAGTATATACCTTGATCACAAAATAAAAACTGAAAAACAATACATGGCGGATAATCATAAAAAGGGATCGAATCGCAAACAACGATGATATATTTTGTCCAGGAGTATATGAAAAAATAAAAATAAATACACCCATACATTCCGATATACGCTGTGGTTTTTATGAGGAGATATTGTATACGCGTATTAAAATAATAATAAATTAGTACACTGGACGAGGGAAAAAATACAATTATCGAATGTGAAATGGTGGAAAAAAACATGTCGAATACCGTGGTGGAGATCATTTTTTGTACGAGCCATATTATGTAAATGAGATTTGTGATGATAATTCTATGTCGATGTTGTTTTTTTCAAGAGAGGGGAATCAAATTCACAACAAAGGTCGACGAATGTATTTTCCCCTACCATTAAACAATAGTTTATAATATTATGTGTTATTTAGACGATACTGTGGAAAAGGTGCACACACCGCTTTGGCAATGCGATGACGGTGAAGCTGAAAGTGTGCCACCGGTAAATGAATTTGAGAGGATAACGCGTTATAGCTGCGCACCATAAAAGTCGTACGTCTGTGTGCAGGCGTTTAATTAAAAAACTTTTTCTCTGAAAAATACTATCGCCGTAATACGCCCCAGGTTCCGCACCCCGTTAATCGCACGAGCAAAAATGTTCGTCCGATTCGACGGACGGGGCGTGGAGGCTGTATGTGTGCTGTATGAGGCAGTTTTCTTCGTATATATATATATATATATATATATAAATATATGATACATGACGATGTTGTCGTCGGTCAAACGACGCATCACGCGATAAACCAAAAAATGGGAAATTGAATTTAATGAAATTTTACCGATTCGTGAATCGTATTCGCATCCCGCCTCTGGTGGCCGATTTATACGGTAAGTATATATTATACACCTGAAGCTAGTACGGATGCAGTATAATGACATGGATGGATTTCCAATATATTGTGTCGCGTTAAATATGTGCTCGTTCACTAACCGTGGCTGCAGCACTATTCGTGGGCGGAGTAGGAGGGTGTATAGGTTTTGAATTATTTATATTTACCGACCGACGACAGTTAATGGGAAACCGTATAGGAAATGTCACGTTCGAGAATCGAATTGAAAGGATAGAAAAAAACAACAAAAATTATACGGGGTCAAGTCGTCGAGTCACACGCGCGTTATACTGCAATAATATACGCAGCCAAGTCGGCTAAATGTACAGCACATATTTCACAAACCGTTCGATCACCAGAGATGGCTGAGCAGATTACACATAGGGGAGCGTGGCAGTTATATAAGGGATGAAGAATGAAATGTATTTTTCACTTATGATAACCAGGCTATATATTATAATATAGCATTTAATGCAAATGCGAATTGCTGTTTACATTTAGTAGTAGTAGTGCTATACGTTAACGAATAAACTCAATTATTACTTGTATTAATCATAGGGGCACGGTTTTTTAATACTACAATAAAGAAACAATCCTTTTAAGTCTTTAAAGTAGTTTTTAAACTATTTCAATTAACTATTAAGCTTAGGTTATGAAATCAGACGTTAAGAAATTTGAAGGTTTATATTACTTACTTAATTATTTAACGTCATTGTACCATGATGCCACATGGCAACATACCTATATACATATTATATAATTGGGATACAAAAGTATAATTTTCTTTAAGTCCTTTAAACGACGTGCCCGGTATTAATATTTATTGCATTTTATATAAGATCATATAGCGTGTTGTCGATTAGACGGAATAATCGAGTTAAAACAAAATCAATATTTCTATTCTATATTTAACCTATGATAATTATGGAATTCAAAATTTACCGGTGTTAGAAGAGATTGTAAACAACGACTGGGGATTGCCGGTGGTGATTTTGTACGTGATTCTCGTATCCGATAGATCAGCGTCGGAAGCTTCTAGTTGTATTATCGGTGTGTTGGGCACAGCGTCTTCCTTTACGCGCGGATAATACACCGGGGCTTTAGTCAGAGGCACGTTGTCGTTGACATTCTTCACTTCCACGAAAACCTATGAATAAATCCAAAAATTGTGTTATTACTAATTAAGTATTATACTCTTCGCGCACAAGGAAATGCGCGAGGGAATATTATGAATTAACGAGTGACAGCCGTTAATAACGAAAACAAAAACATAGTAATCTAATTTACGGACACGGCTGCACGATATCTTTACAAACAACTTATAACTAAAGAAAATATGACGTAGTATTTCCATGCAAAATATTGAACGGTAAGCAACGCACCTGTATACCTATATATAGTATGTACTCATTGCATCACACAGACTTTAACAACCCTTTTTTTTAAGCGGTGTAAAAGTTACTTATTATACTTTTCATATACATGTTTATAGCGATTTATAAAAGTTGCAATACTTTAAGTAAAAAAAAAAAAAATCTGGCTAACTATAAATATAAAATAAATTAACGATTAAACTTGTTAACAATACTAAAAGTTTTAATGGTCAAGATAAAAGCAGTCACGCACGCAATTTTTTCATGAACGAGAGGTTATAGAGTTTTAAATTACTAGATATCAAGAACTTTATACTACTATTAAAAAATAAAAATACAATTTAAATTAATAATGATTCATTCACCAGAAATCGTATACTGACTTAAAACTTGAATAAGGCCTACGATTATAGGTACGTTGCTATCAGGGCCGGCTCTAGTTTTTTCAGCAACCAGTGCAAGAATTATTTCGGCGCCCTTTGCCCTCTTTTTAAACATTAAACAGGAAAAATTAGGGAATTAGTCAAATTCAAAAAAATATACTTTCTTAGTTTTATTATTATTTATTATTGTATAGTAATTGTTAATATAAAATATACTTTATTATTATACTAAAAAACTTTGTTAAAGAGGTACTAAATATATTATACAAAAAAAAAATCTAATGAAAGTTCACTTTTCTCGCTTTTTTATCTGCAAATACTTTAATTAGTTCTGAGAAGTCCAAATTTTGAGCAATAGCATTTTGAATACTTAGTGTAGCTATAGGGATGTCAATGTGGCTTGTGAAATAGGCGACGACGAGATTAGAAATTGCCTAGTACCGCCACCACCCATCTGCAAACCGTACGCCCGTACCGTATCGTGTGGCGATAAGAGACAATTTGGCGTACGGTTACGGCCGTGCAGGCCAGTGCTTGAGGGTGTTCTAATTTTAACGCCTCTTGCGCGCCCCCTAATTTTGGCACCCCTGTGCCGTCGCACACATCGATCGTATCTAAAGTCGGCTCTGGTTGCTATTTAAGGTATGTGCGTTTTTTATGTTATTATAATAATGTTATAAGTGAAAATATCACATTAATTAATTAATATATTTTGACTGTTATATAGTAATAAAAATTGCTAATTAAAAAAAAAAAATCATTATTAATTACAACATTTTAAGAGTAAAAATTTAATTCCATTCTAAAATTATCAAACTACAATTTTTATTGATTTAATAAATAGACAAAACTTTAATATTAATTAATATTAATTAATCATTCTAATTTTAAAATGTACTTAAATAAAAAGGAATGCAGGAAAGAGGTATTTGAAAATATTTCTCAAAATTTCTGTTCCTTAAATAATATAATTAACAAAGTGTATTTTTGTTCATTTTTCGCACCTTAACCCAATGTAGACTGACGAGAAAAACAATTTGTTTTTAAATTTTAAATAGAATAATATATTATTCATAATGGTTATATACAGTTATAAGTTGTACATAATAGTCATAGTATATCCATGAGTAATGATCAGGTTATAACTGTATGAACTCATGGAAATAATTACAGAGAAATTACATTATTGAATATATATATATATATATATAGTGCATCATGAAATCCTTAGTAATCTTAAAGAGATTATCGAGCTATACCGAGGAAATAATAACAAAATATCAAACTGGATTCAAAAAGAGTAAGTCAACCACGGGTCACATATTTGTTAACAGACGTATGATAGAATAGTATGAATAAGCGAAGGGCTTGCATACACGGTTTTCGTAAACTATAAGTCTTTTGAAGTCTAAATTACTATCAGAAATAGCGAAAGAGCTACACATATATGTAATGTTACGCTAGAGAAACTTTGACATGAAAATCTCGAGAAAGATGCATAGACTGATATTCGTTGGTGTGACGCAGATACGGGGAAAAAGATCTAATTTCCAGTTACACACGAACACACACATGTATAATATAATATAATATATATAAATAGCAGGAGCGAGTGAGAGTGAAGGGGGAAACGTAATACAATTTATGAGAATCATTATACTTGAGTGGGTCAGGTATGTGTGACGAACGGATGGTATAATGAAAACAATAATGACTGGCACGACGCAAGGAAAAATACGAAGGGGACGACCCCTGCGCAGATGGCAGTATAATATATGGAGTCATGAAGATGTAAGAAATAGTCGCTGAACGGGCGGTGGACTGGGAAACAACATAAAACGGGAATATATTATATAGATAGAATTAGTTTTTATAGCAACGATCCTAAATCGCTCGTGAAAAAAAAAATATCATAATAATTTTGTATTACGGATTCGCTTTATACGTTTTAATGTAATTCATTTTTCTTGAGATTCAAACGAGTGTTTTCAAGATATTCAAGAAGAATAGATATCCAGAACGCCAGAGGGAATCTAGATGATTAATTTTTGTAAGAAAAACCCTTTTACATATTATGAAAAAAATATTGAACAACAATATCAAGATTTTTATACGTACAATTTTTCACACGTTATTAATAATAAAATATTAACGAATGCTTGATTAGTTTAGGGACCACTATTATGTATGCAAAATTATTTTTTAAATACAACTATGTGTGTTATACAATAGCGTTAATATAATGATAATAATAATAATGGTATGTTACTTTAAGAAATAATTCAGATGTTTTTTATAATTCGTCGGACGAATAAAATACATAAATATATATTTTTTATACATGAAAACAAGATACCGTAAGCCCCGTAATTCTACCCTATATACGTGTGTTTATTAGTATTTTGTTAGTTTTCCAGATTTTTTTTAAACCGACAGATGATTTTGTTTTTTTATTTCGTTATACATATTTATAAATTATTTTTTTTCCTTTTAAAAAAAATTATAAGCAAATAAGTTTAGCGTTTTTCATTAAGACGATGTTTATGTAGGATATTAGGAATATTGATTTTATACAATATAAAGCTGTTATATAATATAAGCCTTCGTATATTGTACACAAAAGGATCACACTTTTTGTAGTTCTTTGCATTTTGAAGTTTATTGTAAGTGGCAACCCATATTTAAAAGGCTATAAAGGAACATCGAATCTTTTGAACTGGAATTCGAAAAATAAATAAAGATAAGTTTATTGCGTGTTACCTGTCGACGAGTTAATAGTTCAAGGTTTTACGATTCGCTGAGCGAATAATGAATATAAACGTGTGAAAAACAGCAGGACATTTTTAATTTGTCAACAAAGAATTTATAAACGAATACGTAGGAAAACTGTACGGTCTTAGTCCTAAGGAAATATAGAATATAAGGAATACATGAGACGCGACTGTTTTAAATGTAACCCGCGAGCCGTATAACAAAGTTGTGCAAAATCTATATTAAGTATTTAGTACATGCGTACATGATATATCGCTGATATAATAAATGCTTTAATAAATGTGTGAAGAAATGTACGGTTGACCAGCTGTAAATTTTGATTCGTGTTCGTTTTGATCAGTGTTAAAAACTTTTGTCTACATCATTGGTACATAGAGGATAATGTAATATTATTACACACGTGCGTGCGGTGAACACTATATTCTCACAGCAATAAACACGAAACAATCAGTAATGGGTGCAGGAACTGCACGGGAAAGCATAAAACAAACACGTAAAACAGTTACACAGCGCAGCCTACACAGTATTCGCCAGTAATAGTAGTAGCGTAAACCATTTTTTAGCTGTCACGCCAGAAAAATGATGAAAACTTAATACTCGTATGCGTGATCCGAAAGATGGTCTATATATATGTATTATAAAGGTTGGCCACCTAGAAGAGAATACTACTACTACTACTACTACTCCGTTTTCTCGTCAAAGTTGAGCCGGTACTCTCGCTCGCATACATAAGTAATTAATGTAAATTAGTATATAGGTTTACCTCGAGCCGAGAATGTAGCGGAACGGTGGCGTGGTCAAAGGCCATCACAGTCAACCAATACGAAGATTTAGTCTCCACGTCTAAAACTACCATTGTCTGTATATTGCCTGTAAAAATAAATAAATTCAAGTTGGTAAATAAAATTGCATAATTAAATTAGGATAATAATTTTGAAGGGTTTAATCGAATTACACATTGACGGTTATAAATCCGAAGTTTATATATATATACAATTTTTAAAATCATATTTATTCATAAACAAACAAAGTACAAGTGTAGCAGAGTAATGAATTATATATTTGAAAGTGCATATTGAATTTCATCGTGTGAATATACATGTATTTTGTTATTAAACAAACAATATTTGTTGACAAGTAAATGCACGTTTGTTCTTTACCTTAACATTTAGCACCGTGTATATAATTCAATTTACAATAAAGCTTTATTTTGAAATTTACAAAAGATAAATTTAAACAGCTTTTCTAGTCGAAAAGAAAATATATTTGTGTCTAATTGAACGTCGATAGAAGAAAGTATATACGTTTTGAAACTATATATACATACATATTATATAAGTTAGCTTAGAGAAAATTAATTTTTTATTTGTTAGTAGTATTTGGTATAAAATATTTTAAACGAGATTTCAAAATTGATTTTTATAGACTTTATAGTATTTTATACTTTTATATTTAAATTAATTAACACTTCGCCACGATGGAACCTTGTTGCCTTGATATTTAATTGTTATACGACTAATATCTGGTAATTTATGAATATTTACTTAATTATAATAATTTATTTTTACTAAAATATCACGAAAAATAATTAGATGATAATAATAGCTGGCAACTAAATTAAGATAAACTCATACTTTGATGACGCTACATGACGCGGTCATCTATAAATGCTGTAAATTCGACGGGGAAAAATTACTGCTCGCACATGCTTTCCCTGTACGAACCTCGACTGTTCGACTAATCGGTCGGTCTCGCAGATGGACATGGAACCATCGAGTTTTCGGAGACTGTCTCGATCGCAGAACAGTAATAAACGACGTGCACGCGGGAGGGATAGTCCATATTCACCATGCAGCAGTTGCCTCTGTCCACATGCGTATATTTATTAAACCCTCAAACCAATTTGTACGTAAAGTGGCCCATAACGAAAATTACGATCATTATTATTATTATTATTATTATTACTATTATTATTATTATTATTATTATTATTATTACTAAGGGGTCAGGAGGATGAGCGGCGGAAGAAAGGTTTTTGATGAAGATCCTCGAAGGTCGGTCGGGCAGATTAATTCCTGCAATTGAAGGGACCCCCGGCCGAAGAAGCGGAACCCAACGCCACCGTGACTAGTTCGTAAAGGTATACCACCACCGACGCCACAAATCGATTACCGCGAGGTCTAAACGTACTGATTTACCACCACCGGACGTTGTTCTTGTTTGCCGCTCGTTAAATTCAAACAAATACACCAGGTGAGACGTTATTCGATGATTTTTCCCCTTCTTTAGGTAGGAAATACCTCCCATTTAACCGGCCGAATCTACTATAAACCGCACGTTTCGACCCCTACAAATCAAGTAATCGCGTATAATGCCCGCGGGTAAAATTTGGCCTATTTTTTTTTTTTTTCATTTTTTTTTTCTTTAACGCTATCGTATATTATTACCTAACAACGACAACGCCCCGCTATTGCACAGTCTTAATGCCACCATTGAACATCTTTAAATCCGTTGTTAACAACGAATTCTCTGTGGTATACGTTTTTATACATGGTGTTTTTTATATAAGTTGTATATAATAGGTTAAACGTACACAAACAATTTCTCGACAAATCTTCGACAGTACAAACATGTAGTTGTTAAATATACTTTAAATGCTATTGTAACAAACTTAATAAGATACGTTATTATTTATTCTACAGTGACTGAAGATTAGTTATTATTAGTATAAACCTTATTAAAATATAAGATACCCGATACAGATACAATTTTAGGCAAAGCAAATATGTATTTTACTTAGCAGTTTAAAGTATCAAAAACTTTAAATCGAAAATACTCAACTAAAACATGTACCTATTTGAAAAATATAGTTCAAGTGTAGCGTACATACTTTAAGCAAATATTTTGATTTGAGTTATAGTTATCCGATTTAAAGATAACGGTTATTATTAGTACCTAGTTAGGTACATAACCTAATATATATATAAACTAATCCTTCATAACTGTAATACGTAAGAATTTCTCTCTTGATAACAATAATATAATTTAATTAGTCTTTTAAAGCGATTTTCTGTTACAACTTACAATAATAAGCTTACAAAATTATAGAAATTTGTATAATTTCTTAGTTTATGTAATACAAAAATAATATTATAATGATATTTATACCATACTTTGTTAAGAAAAAATAACACTAAATACAATATTAATACAGTCAGAGAAAACATAATTCAAAGATTACGTCTCATTTACGTAGGAATATTTTAACACATGTTATGCATTTAAGATTATTGATTATTCTAAGTTTTTAAAAATAGTTATTTCCGTAGTTAATTTAAAACATTCTTTTCTATTTGATTGGACATATACGTGTTACCAAGCTTTTTACCTATTTTAGGTAAGACACAAATCAATATTCGATTTACCAGGGGACATGCAATATCAACGAATAGGACGGACAACGATGATGAGAAATAATTTGTTAGTTATAACTTATAATACTTGTTCGTGACTGGTACGTTTTAGCTAGAATAAAAAAAAAAAAACACTAAACTTAGTACAAGTTTAATGTACTTTGTTGAGCCCATGTAATCGAAACTTGAAACCAAACTTGATCCAATTTTATATAAATTTAGTGTTTTAGGTATATATAAAAATCATCAACTTTCATAATCTTATTGATTCAAGGACAGTTCCTTCGATGTATGAACTTTATTTTATTTTTAAGTTTAAAATTCGAAACACTTTACCAAAAAATATATTTAAGTTTTATCATTGGATTTTTACAAGCTTATAATATATATATATATATATATGGATTGAACAATAAACTGTACATAAAAACTGCAGCTATTTATTGACAAAACCACATGAAGTATTATAAGTTATAACGACAATCATCGTGAAGTCGTTGTTATATTATAATCCAACTAAGTGAAATAACGCTGATTCTCGAAGATCTAGTACTAAAATAGGAATAAGTAGAATTAGCTGCGATATTCTAAATTATAAAAGTTATTCTCGAAATGAAATATGGCATAACCCTTTACTTGCAAAAGAATAGTATTTACCATACCTTTGCGGTATTTTACTAGTCGAAAATAAATCTAGGAATAGTAACCGTTTTCAAAATAATTTTACATGGCCAACTTTTATTTATTGGTCCGATTCAAAATGGAAGCTCTCATTTTCTAAAGCTTTGAACGTAAACTATACTTATTTATTTTTTCAAATGCTTATATATTACACACACGACGCATGTATACCGCACATATGCGGTAAAAAAAGTCCACACGTGCGGTACGATGAGAATATTCAGAAAATATTTCATTTGTTTTTATTTTCTAATAAACTACACTCATTTTCCGCCAGTTTTAATAAGATTTCCGATACAGCTATACTGGTAAAATAAATAAGTCTTTTTATTTTTTTTTTTTCATAAAATTATTAATTTTGAAATCGTAAATTAATTTAATCTTAATATTTATATATTTACAAGCATTTATTAAATAAAATTCAGTTTTAAGTACCATAAACAGGTATACGTATTTATAATGATTGAAATTTTACATTTTTATAATCACCTAAATAATTACTGATATTTTCGCTTTTGGATAAATCCAAGTCTTGTTAATATTTCGAACATAGCGATGAGTATTCAGAACGTATGTTAACAGTGTCATTGTTGGAAACACAGTGATTGCTTTAATTGATTCCGAGCTATATTTATACTAATTGGCTCCGCCCTTTTTGTATTATATCTTTAGGCAGTGGGAGCTAAGACCGTTTTCTCTATTGTTTGTTGGTGATAAATCGTGATTCACAACAAAATATGTGGACATTAAACATATCTGATAAAGAACGTATTATTATAATATCAATCAAAATCAATATCAAAATTATAATACCCATGGAAAAACTTTTTTAATTTGATATATATACACACTTAGCATGAGCAGTAGTGTTTGAAGCAGATTTTTAAGTTTATCAGTTAAAGAGGTTAGATTTTTAACGGTGTTGCCAATAATTAAGTATTGGTAAACTTATCATGATAGTCAACCGAAATCGATAGTAAAATAGAATGAAATATTTTTATGTAAAATTAAGTACTTCCTTTTAAAAAAAAATGTTCTCATAGATATATAAATTTAACAATAACTACCGAAACATTGACAATATTTTGATGGATACAGTTACTTTTTATTTATATTTATTTTGTTTAAAAAAACTAACTCAGATAAACGAAGAAAAAAAACTTTTAAAATAATCTGAGTTCAATTTTTAGTCCACAAAGATGAAATAGATTTAGTAAATTTAATATATTGAAAAGATTATGGTTCAACGAATAAAGTTTTGAAACGTACATATTTATACTTGGTTCACACAGTATACCTGACAATATTTAAAGTATAAAAAAACTTCTGTAATGTTATTTTCAATCTGTCTCCTTTTGATTTTTAATACAATCTAATTATTTGATTAAAAAAAAAAAAAAAAAAAAACATTTAATTCGCTATGATCTTTCTTCGATTTTCGTCAATGTATAAAATAAGAATCAAATTATATCGATTTACTCATTAAAATTATTGAATACAATAGCCATATACATATCATATAATTATTATGTTATACATGAATATAACCTATTGTAACCATCATTAATTAACGTTCCCGCGACACGAATGTATTAAGTTTGCCTATATAACGCGCCGTTATTAACAACAAATGCATTTTCCTTCCTTTCATTTTTCGCCTAAATAATTGAATCTAAGATATTATATTAATAAAGTTTTTTTTTTTTTTAGTATAAGTTTAAATAACATCATTAACACAGTGAGTAGTTATTTATTAATAAAACTTCACAACGTGGTTTTTAGAAACTCTTAATAGTTAAAAATCTTCTATCAATTAACAAAAATCCGTAGATATATACAATATAAACGTATAACTCAAGTTTGCTTACAATTAAAATGCAGACCAGTATGTTTATGTATACACATTGATTAATTCTGAATAACTGCTTTTTGTACAATTATTATGTACACAACACGTCACCCAAAATTTCCGTTGATTAATTTACTTACAACAAAGAAAATAATAATAATGAAAATATTTATTAAAGTAAATCGCGCGCATTGATTATGCCATATATTTTGTACTATTTATTTAATGTCCACATTCCTGGATTAATAACATAACCTCAAGTAGGTGTCCAAAATTGTTTTATGATCTAATCAAAAACAACTATAGTATATATACATAGTTAGTCTTATTCGTGTTTTCGATAGAGAATATTTTACAAACTTTAATTATATTATATTTATATATAAGCCACATCAGTGGTTAAATAAGCATTTTATTTATAACCAATTATAAAGTATTTTAATATCCAACATAAAACAGTTCGATTCAGTGTGTTTGGTACTTATAGAAAAATGAAATATTCTTTAATCTTCTTGATCTCAATATAATATATTATATTATTAATGATAAGTACACGTATTGCAACAACGCTGCCGCATAAATCTTTAGTTAAGCCACCCTTAGCCATCGTAAATCCAAATTGAGCAACAAGCTTAAATTCGGATTATAATATACCCGTTTATGATCGTAGACAAGTCCCATAGGTCTTGTATACAACCCATGTAATGCGTAAATCCTACGTTCTTTTTCATTTTTTGTCGAGATGAAAAACTAACTACTGAGAGGTAAAAATAAAAAGAAACCGACAAAACAGTTTTTTTCTTCATACAAACGATACTACGATATCCAGCAGAAAGTTTAAAACAAATAAAATTATTCCTTAGAATTATTAAACACTATACCTACAACAGTAATGATTTATTATGGATTATATTTCAATAACAAAAATTAATTGATCGGGAGAAAATTTATTTCTATTAAAACACGATGACTTTAAATTGTTAAAGCTTTTGCAATACAAATTTAGCTTAGACGTACTACGTTAAATTTCTTTAAGCGTTAAATTTAAAGAGCTTATATTGCGATTCAAGTTGTACGTAATTAAAATATCATAGTAGCTGTAAAGTATTTTAATTCATCAAGTATTTATGAGTTTGATTAAAAATCAAGGTAAATGCGAATTAGTAACTTAATAATATTAAAGTTGAAAATGTATTAAATGGAATTGCATTGTTATTATTTTTTCTTTTAGAGAAATTGAATTATATGTACAACTAGGATTTATTTAAACGGTTTTGAATCCGAATGTAAAGCACCAATACTAGACGATTAACTATGTGATAGCAACAATAACGTGCACAAACCGTGTTCTATGATAAAATCAAAATTATAGTCTATTTTAATTGTGTTATTTTCATATTATAATAGTACACATATTAGTAAAAAAATTTAAACTTATAGTGATAATATTATGATCCGTATAATGTAACGGTATTAGAAAAAAAAAATCGTCCCGAATAAACGAATAAAATATAAGTGCTAGGTAAACCGTACACATATTATAATATGAGTAGTATATGTAACATAATATAGCCGGGTCGTAGGTAGTGGAGGTTTATTAGTCGTCACCGGGGTACGTGATACCGTATTTTAATATGGTATCGCGTCATTTTATACGATCAGAGGTTGCGTCAAATCCGTACATTCGGGTGCATATACATAAAAAATATAATGCATAAAATGCTGATTGTTCAAGGATATAGTGAACATCATCATTTACGTGGCGTGCGTGCACATAAAAACGTACCCCGTATAGCAGATAGATCTGGCTTAAAATTCGGCGGTGAACGAAAACGATTACAAATTTATGCGAGATGATGCGTGTTTATAATTAATTTAGGTACTGTTACTCGCGAATAATGGCGTTTTTAAGTAAGTATATTATAATGGTGTAGTTTTAAGGACAGCGGAAATCATTTTAAATTCGTTCACGAGTACAATAGTTGTACCGCGGCCATGTATGCATTCATTTCCGAGAGGTATTCTACGCCGGATCGACACGTTCGAGCAATTTTGTCTAAAGAATTGTATTTGATGCGAATCACTTGCAAATTCATCGAGTAATATTATTATAATTTTTTCCCCGGGCGATGTTGCTGCATTTTAGGTTTTCAAGTTTCGATTAAAACGACATATTTTGAGCAACTAAAACCCCATGACATAAAACTATCATGCATTTTTCGGATAATCGCGATAGAATTTAAAGTTAAATTTTAACGTAGATCGGAATGCCATCATATTCTTCGTGGTGCGGCGATCACGGGAACGATTACGAAACGGGACCGCTGTGAGGGTTGAAAAATTGTCTTTCAAAGAGTATTTTATCAGAACAATGAAAACAAAAATCGATATTACATCGCTCGAGCAAAAATCGGGTGGTACGATCAAATGACGCGTAATGATGAACTCTGTCAGTACACGACGAGCTTATAAACTATAGCTGTATAAAAATTCATTCTCAAAATCGCAGTACACAGATGCGTAGCCCAAATAAAATATTAATTTATATATTTAATAAAATGTATGTAAACATTTATATTAATATATTATCTTATTCTTTATCTTTTCTTCTGTAACGTATTGTAGCTGTATATAGGTATTCCCCGTAAGATTTTTCCACAACACGTATCCGAAATTCCTAACACTCTTGAATCCTTTTTTTACTCCAAAAATCCGTTTTTATTCCTGTGCCTTCTATACGGAACGGGTTTCATTATAACCTATTGTTTTAGTATGCGTTTGACCCAAGGGTTATTAAAACTAGTCATTGGTCTATAATTTTTTGCGATATACCACTAAAAGTTCGAAGCAAGATTAAACATTGGTCCACATATTATCCTCCATACTAACAACTATATTGTAAATATTAATAAGTTATAAACAAACAACAAGCAAAATATACTATGCACGAACAATTTTAAATGGAAGACCGATGTTGGCGTTGGATTGTTGAAAAATGTTCGAATCATATCGGTCGATGACTGTTTTCAACTTTCTATTGCTCAACGCATCCACTCGACTGTTACGGAGTGCTGTTCAATGGCTAGCTGTTATTATATTTATATGGCATACGAACATCGTGAAAACAATAGTTATTTCTCGAGCAACGGACTTAAAATTGTAAATTGAAAAAAAAAAGGATTACCCGCGAAATAATTCTTCTTTTAATAAAATAATAATAATGAGTGGTCCTATATACATATATAAATATTTACGTCCCTCTTGCCTCGACCGAAACCCAACGTCACCGTCGCACGACGTATGGTGTCGGGCGGAGATTTTTGACGGCCTCTCATGACGAGCCTTTAGATTTATGAAATACAATACGTTTATTATTTTTGCCCTCGTAGAAAAACCATAGAGCTGCCGTTGCCGCCTTCGACCCTTCTACTGCGCTTTCCACCTACGGCATCTGAAATCCAATAAGCGTGACTTGGAAACGTGTGGAAAGTGGAGTGTGTTTGTTGTTTTTTTCGCCACAACAGACCTTTTGCGTAAAAATTCACGTCGAAAACATAAATTTACATGTTTTATAAGCAATAGTGAAATATGCACAGGGAGAAAAAAAAACGATTTTCTTTCTATGTTAAAGTTAAACAGTACATTTTGTCGGCAAACTCAATCGTTGCACGCGTGTTGACGGTACACCTGAATACACTAGTTGTTACGACTATATGTTTTACTTACATATTTAAGTTACCTACACCATAAACATATACACGGTGGGCGTGATTAAAATACCATTATCCGTCTGAAATTCAACAGTCAACACATGTTTGACAAGCAATGATTAATATTATTATTGTTATTCGATGAAAAATAGCTTTTGCAGTACATCGTGTCGAACAACATTTATTAATTATTTGTTCTTAATTTTCTTGAAGAAAAATGTGGTTCAAACATTTTTCGACTGCCCATAAATGGTATATTAATGTACAACGGTTAAAAAGAACATCAGCCGCACCTGTTTTTGATAACCCGAGACAAAAAGTAAAATGCGCCCCGAAACTGTAAATACCACCGCGTATCAATTTAACCAGTCATTCTATTAAATCATTGCGAATAATACGAGAGTCAAGCCAAAGAAGATAACCACCGATCGATATACGCATATATAATACGGTTGAATAGTGACATAAGTTGCTCATTACAAAAAAACGGTAACGACGGAGTTTTGTCATCCTAAACAATTAAATATAGCTCACGGCTTTGAAATGTATTAAATCATAGATATTTTGAAATTCAATACTGCATACTATACTCAAATACTACTACTAATTATATTACTTCTAATACATTATATAACAATTATAATTACACTAATAATAGAACTTTTTTTCGTTTTTTTTTTTGGCGATTGAAAATAAAATAAGAAAAATTTCCAATTAATACCATTACTACTTCTAATATTACTATACTACTACTGCAACGAATTAAATATATACACTACTGAAGCTACTATACACATATATAACTTATACACTTATATAACAATTATAATTACACTAATAATAGAACTTTTTTCGTTTTTTTTTTGGCGATTGAAAATAAAATAAGAAAAATTTCCAATTAATACCATTACTACTTCTAATACTACTATACTACTACTGCAACGAATTAAATATATACACTACTGAAGCTACTATACACAGAAACGTATGCGAGTGTCGATGTAATATTGAATTTGAAATTCTTGACGCAACTATTGTCACCGACAACCACTTTAAATGTATCATAAACTCGATACTTTGGAACGAGTTTCTTAAAAAAGTATGACTTAATGGTATCGGAAAAATAATATAAGAATAACGTAAATCGTAAGTAAACATACCAGTACTATTTCGAATAGTTATAATACGTAAATAAAAATAATTACATTGTATTTATGCCTAACGTATAATGTTAAAAAACGAACGAATACATTTTAGAAATAGGTAATAAAAACGATTATACAATGATTAGGTAAGTATTAGGAACCTATCTATATAATATGAACTCAATTATATTAGCAACGAGATATAGGTAATACATTTTTAAAAATAAATTATTATTTTTTTAATGTTTTTGTCTATACACGCGATGATTTGTGGACCAATACCGGGATTGAAAAATCAAGCATTCTCTGAAATTATTCAACTCGCGTCGTATAACCACAGGGAGATTATTACCGCACACACCTTTTATTTTTATTATTTCTTAGATTTTAAAATGGTACAAATATAATATTAATTTGATATACTTTATATAATTTCATATTTTATAAGATTAAAATCAAAAAAATAAAATACAATTATAATAAAAACACTGATCCAATAAAAATAGTAATCCTTACATATTATCGTTTTGTAAAATTAAAATTAACAATATACTTTTAACCAAAGCAAAATAATAACGCATACGATTATGATGAAAAAACATTACGCGGCGTGGATGTTGAGTCCCACTACGGTTCCCATAAAAATAATATAATTAAAGGTGCTATTAAAATTTAAAGTAGGATAGCACGCAGGAGCTCACTTTTACGCAATCCCATCCAAGAGGTGTAGAAAAATCGTTTTGTCTCGACAATTGACACAAAGCTTTATACAATGTATGCAGAAAACATTATTATATACTTATATACTCTATAATATAAAGTCTATATGATCGTGTGCAAGTGTACAGGTTTAAGACGGTGTTTATTTGCCAAGACAAAAAGAACGTGAACATTAGAATTCGATGTGTTTTAATGATATTTTTACGACCGTAAACATCCAGTCGTTTCAATTCAAATTTATACCGTAATAGATCTGATAAATAAATAAAAATAAAAACGATAATTTTAGCCACTATAAATAATGTGACGTTTACGTGAATATAAACATTTAATTGAAGTTCATTGCGGTAGTTATGCGGCGCAAATAATACGTGCACAGGGTTTAATATATACATATATGTTACACAATTTTATACGTAGGTAGCCAGAGGCCAAATATTAACACAAAATTTATTTTACAACGTCAAAAGTTCTTTTTTAGTTTCTAATGTATGTAGATTACGAGTAAACTTTAATATAAACCAGAACGGCATAATTATAGAAATTTCATACACGACGGGGTCATAGCGATTAAAGTTAAAGTTTACCTTTATCTCGTAAAAAAACATAAATATATATTCATGTTGTATACGCATAATTTTCGCTGCACGTTTGTCGTTAAAACACACTATACGAAGTCTATTCAAATGCCGACAACAATCAGATAATTTAATCAAAAAAGTACTCCTCTACATAAAACTGTTGCTGGAGACCGTACATATTATACGCATTTATAATGTAGGATATTCGTGCTGTTTGCATATTATATACGAATATTGTGTTTTACATTATACATATATACGGGGTAAAAAATTGTTTCTGGGATTTGCAAGTAGTATTGAGATTAGTAACGGTGGTGTTCGTTCAACGGTATTCGGGTGTATTTAAACATTGACCAGTTATAATCCGGATTATATAAAGAACGAAATTATAGCGAACGGCGGCGGCGACGGCCGGTAGTTGTGACTGTTGTTGCGGTGTACGTATACGAGAGTTATTGTTGTAATGGTTCGACCGGATATCGTGTTCCGGTTAAGCTCTTCCTGTCCCTGCATACTATTATCCACGTTATTATACATGACGAAATATTATACATAAAACATATAATTCATATTATGTACCTGAAAGAATTTTGTTGTAGTCTATAGAGGTAGGAAAAAGGTATCACATTCGACGAATCGCGTGCGCGGAGCCGCCAAGGTTTATATACACTACATGCATATATAATACAAGTGTTGTAAATATATATTATATGCATCACGAGCCGAAGAACAAATTCGACCCACGATATAAATATGATAATGTGGATCGATCCGTAGACCGAATACACACGTTCCCAATCTTAAATTGTACAACGGCAGTAGTATATATATACCATATAATATAACCAAGTGTAGGGTGCTTGCACGTACAAAAGATGTGTATGACAAGTGAAAAAAAAAAAAAACGATTTAACGCCAATACGGGTTCGCCGTGCATTGAATTCAATCTGGAAAACGGACGTAGTAGTCTCGTCATATATATTAGGTACGCGAATATACGTAAATATATATATATATATATATATATAAACTAGGTACTGCATATGTTGGTTTTTAGTTGGGGAGGGGGGTAGAGTTCCAAACGCTATATATAAAATAACTCGTTTGTCACACGCGCGTCAGGCTCGCTCCCGTCTCTCCTCTACCGCTCCTCTTTGATCGAAGACGATTTTCAACGAGTCGCAACGCAGTAACTGGGTGTGTCGCGTGTGCAGGGGATGCTGCTTGCACGTATAAGTAAATTCAGTAGTCATCGTAACTCCGGGAACTTATAATAATAATCATAATGTACATGAACATTTTCGACAACTCGACGGTAATTTTACGGTTCGGTTATATATTCTTACGCACCGCGACGTAGCAATCGGATCGAGGGAGATTTGAAGCGCCACGCCGCCGTCGTACATAGATCTTTGTCATTTATGAGATGTTTTCGATATTTTTTTTATCGTATTGCGTGTTTTTTTTTTCTTTCAAATTCACACCGAAATGTCTCTGGATTCTTGTCCTGTAGTTTGTCACGTTCATAAATATTTTAGCGAGGACTATTTTTACACCATGTATACGCAAATCGTACATTCACTTCACGTCACGAGTTCTATGACGATGTTGACACGCCCGTGTATGAAAATTTGGCATCATTCTATTTTATTGCTTTTAAATGTTTTCATTCTTCAAAAATTTCGGTTGCATACGTGTAGATGCGTATTTTCGAATGATTATACTCCGCGAATTTGGAGAGAATTAGATCGCCAAGCTTTAGTGAAAACTAATTGAGAGAGGGGGAGGAAAATCAATGAAAAAAAAGAAGAAAATCCGAAAAACATTTTTATAGCCACTGACATCAGTTTTAATTTATTTTAAAACGATTTCCGTTCCATCGTTTATGCATTTTTTATTGGCTACAACGTTTTTACTTAACTCGACATAAAAACAAAACGGAAGAATAGTGATTACATTCCATTCAATAAAAACATGATCGACAAATTAACTTATTAAATAGTAATTACGAATAATATAGGTATGAACGAGCGATACAGTTAGACAATCGTGTTTATTTTAATGAATACGCTCATTAGCCCTTAGTGTACAAACATATCCATACACGCCATGATTTATAAATGTATAGATCAATTTAATAAGCAAATCCTTCATCTCTTTGAAACACTGTTATCACCACGATTCTTAATTTTAGATATTGAGTACGGATTTTGATTATTTTAGTGCATGTGATAATTAAACGATTATAAAATTGTATTTTATAATTAATAGTTTACTTTTAAAATATCGCTTAAGTAAATTATTTAATAAATCAAATAAAAAGTACCAATAAATAGATATTAGGAAAAGTATAAATAAACTTATACACTATATTGTTTATTATAATATATACTTAGTTGTTTAATATTAATATTCTTTGTGGTATATACTCTATCTCTTTTGGTACGCGAAGCTTATATTATTATTGTTCAAAATAAAACACAATATACAGACTTATTTTTCAACGTTTTTATTTTTTTAACGAGACGAAGCAACACATAATTCTACTAAGTTGGGATAGGTAAACGGTATAACCTTAAGGTCGACAAAGGAAATGTTACTATCTCGTTGTTAGATATGGTATAAAAGTTATTTGTTACTAACTTTTGCGAGTTGCGGCTTAAACTAAACTGAATACTCTGTATACCTAATAGTTTCTAAAATGAACATACTTAAGACACTATTTTTTGTAGCGTCAGCAAATATTGATGGGATTATTGAACAAAATTACCGTGTTTAAAAAATATGACTTGTGTTTCAAATACTCGTATTATAAGGTATGTATAATGTGTAAAAAAATATAAAATAAAAATACTCAGACAGTCGAACATTAAATAGGCAGCGATTTCGACGTCATGGTATATGATGGGGGCGCATGAGATTAAAAACACAATTGGCTCATTAAGATGCACGGCTGCCAAAACCCTTTGCCAAGATACGACGATTGTAGTGCTCAGTGTAATTTAGTGTAACTGAACGGAAAATACGGATCGAAGAAAGCTTCTACCATATCTAGGATACCACTCTGTCTGGATGCCAGGAGCGCCTGTCATCCCTATACAGAGTTTGGATAAAAAAAAAAAATATATCCATTAACGAAGTGTTTAGTCTTAGAGCTACATATGTGCATATATGGTACGTCGTCTGGCCGTTAATGCATTGATTATTGTTGTTATTGTATAATTTGAGTTATTTATTTTCACTGTTAAGTTATAATAGCAGCTATAGTATGGCACGAACGTTGATAGTTGTTTATTTGAGTTCATCAAGCTTTAATATAAATGATTTAAGCAGCGGTAGAATATTTAAGACCGTTGGGCTTTACGTATCACGCAAACGTTGAATAATGTAAATATATTTCATAACATCAACAAGGTGGATGAGAAATTAAAAATGTATTAATTTTAGTAACATTTGATCATTTCATTTCCTAAGGAATATTTGGCTAAGTAAACAGTGAGTATATTTACGTATAAAAATTAGAGGAGAAAAGAGGTCATATCTATGATGTATTTAAAACACAAGAAATCTCATAACAGGTCACATGTTGGGTCATAGAGAACTATAGGCACGAACGGAATATATACGACTGGGTCAAAAAAATGATTATTTGAATACACGTCTATAGTCTAATAACTCTGCAATATGCATGATAATGTGCGAGAGATATAACTGCCAATACAACATAATAAACGTGTCGATGTAATACAAACGCTGAGGTCAGACCTATATATATATATAATGTGTCACGATGAACGTTCCTCTGCGAATCGAATCCAAATACAGTCGAATTCGGGAGTTTTGGAGCTGATCTCGAAATATAACATAATGACAATATAATATCACGAAGGAATACGTGTGGAGGGATAGAGGATTGTAGTTGAAATATATTGCTGCAGTATTAATAGTATATAATAATCATATCGATATCGCGGGATAGATCGTTTGGCTAATCCGAGATTTTAATGCCGATCGTGAAAACGGCAGGCAGAAGTTAATGGGCTCGAGGCAGCCCCATCACATCATCATCATCATCATTAATGCTGATGAATCATTCTTTAATCTCGTGACGATTATTGAGTAGCAAAGCAATTATATACCATTTGACTTGATCACAGACTCTGTCCCGTACATAACCAACAAATGGATCGGGTTCTGGCTACTGCACACCATCTAAATATCGACATATTATACTATTATGATTGACGATTTCTATACTGCAGCGGTTTCAATACATGCTACAGCAATACATTATAATATACATATACACACAACGTGAACCGAGCGAAATTGACAATTACGAGGGTTTGCACGCGCGCGCACGCCTATGGGCAAGAACGATTTCCGTTAATCCGGTCGGTGGTGTCAGCAGAACTCTGCTGTCGATCGCGGGAGCGCACCGACCGCCATGAGGGTCATTTCCCCTTTAACCAATAACGACGTCAAGAAAATGTGAAAACGGAAACACCCTATGATTAATTACGTTAATATAATAATAATAGGGAATGTACATAGCACGGCTATTATAATGCAGGGCCTAACTTTGTGCCATGTATCTACGTACTGTGCGACGCACACTTTGTGTAACGCTAAAAGTAAAGTGCGTGTTTGCAATTATTTGAATGACGAAATTTTAAAGCATGCAATAAACCCGTATATATTGGTGTCACAAAACAGTTGCTTACAAAATCCAATATCGTAAATTGGGATTTACATTAATTAGAAATACAAAAAAAGAAAAAAAATTATATAATTTCCATGTGATACATATAAATCAATTTTCAGAAAGTGTAAAACTATGTATAGGCTCATTTTTAACGGCAGATTACATATCGTATAGTATTAACTTTTATTTTAAATCCAGCGTGTAACTCGAAAAATTGCACATTTTAGGCCGTGCAATAATGTACGATATCACGCACGTCCAGCGCGGTAGTCGTATGATCGCTGCAGCTCTAGCGCGACGTACCGTGAAATACCACCAATGTTGTACCGGCCGGAGGAAGGGGAGAGAGATACGAATCCATACGTCAACGAACGTACATACGGACACAGGACCCCGAGGGAAAAGTCAGCTTTTTGTCTACTCCTCCAACCCATCTGACCGATGAATACGATCTTGAGGGCGAACGCGGCTCGGAATAACCACTGCTGTACTACAAAACGATTTATTATACATGTATATATATATATATATATATACATACACATACGTATTACTATATTATTATGCACATGGTCAATAGCTAGGTTCTGCTGATGCCGTAGGTTCGTTGATAACGCGCTCTCCTCGAATGATCGTCCCGCAGAGGTATAACCTACAAACGCCTGCGCAGCTGTATAATTTGTACACGGTCGAATTGAGGTACCTTATTAGTTTTCACGTGGGCAGCCGGGTTGTCGGTGTTGTACAAGTCGATCGTGGGCGGGTGGATTTACATACGGTCGGTCTCGCACAGCATTTTGTACGTTTTCTGACCGGAACTTAGTTTTCTCTTACATTATACACACACACACACACACACACACACACACACACACACACACATACACATACATACAGTAAATTTGTTTACTATTAATTGCAGTTTTTTTTATGTGACAATCAATGAATCAATGTAAAAGCATATGAGTATACCGATCATGCACAGGGAAAGGCAACGACAGGAGCAATATAAGAGAGGTCCGTTTACAACTATAATGAATTTTGAATTTAATATATATGTACTTTTTTAATATTGGTTAGGAAATGAGAATGGAGATACAGTCAATTTTCATCAACAGTTATAAATGCCATTATGCTAATAAATGATGCTAACTATATAATAATTGTAAGTGTATATTAATAAAACGTTTACGTAATATTTATCAATTTTATTATTATATCACTTGCATAGGTAGTAGATTTTAACGTACCTAAAAGATGTAAAAAATGTAGAACAATACAATTTTTTTTACGTATATAACGCTTTTTGTTTAGTAAATTAATAGAATAAACTTGTCTGCCGTAAGTATAATGTGACATTACTGCAGTAATTATGTTTACATAATTATAGATATTATCGTCTACATTTTATCCTTTTGCATTTTTTTTTAACATATTGTCACATACAATATGATATATTTTTGTCCGTATATACTGAAGCCATTATAAACACAAGGGTAGGTTCAATCCCCTCTCTAATTCCGATTTATTTACCCTCTATAATATTTTATTTTGTGAGTAGGTATATATATTAATAAAATAATACACTATCATTTTTAGTGTGGAATGTACAACATATATAGCAACGAGCGGTTAGAATACCCACAGGAAGAGTACTTATGCTTTCTTGGTTGTTAAAGAATCGTTTCAATAGATCCGCAATTTTGTGACAGTATTATAGGTAGCACTTTATAAACGTTATTCAACTAACGCATGTGCGATATTAAACTTATTGATTTTGTTTAAAATTTAGTATAAACGTGTTATTATATATCATTATGTGTGATGTTTGATGTATGGTTGAATATTATTTACACAATTTGTCAAATATTTACTAGTATGGTCATAATTTATGTGCCGTGAATCAATAATATATTTACGTTCAATTTACTTGTAAAAAATACATTATAACAGTGCAAATTGAATTATAAGACAGAAAATAAATTTACCCGATATCACTTTAATTTCACAGAAGCACAGAAGAAAAAAAAATTATAATCAATACAAAATTATATAAAACAATATTTAAATAGGTATTCAGAACAATTAAAATAAAATATCTAAGGTATTTCATTATATATTTTTTCTATCAACTTAGTGACAGATCTGGTTGTTGGGTGTATTGAGGGGACACTATATAGTGTAACCACTGTAACCTATAAGTTTTTTTTTGCGGAACACGTAACGTGACGTATGGCTTCGTTGCTAAAATTTCCTATCCAGGAACTAGCAACTCCGGACGTGGTTCAACCGCAGCACCGAAAGACAACAGCGGTTAATCACTGTATCACACCATTATGTTCTTAGACTAACTTATAAATAAAATGCTTATTGTGCATGGATAATGTGCAAATTCGAACTAAATAATTGAAATAATGTCATTGTAATTTGTAATGCATAGTATGTATACAAGACTAATTTTTATTGATTGTAACGTAATCTAACGTAATATTTTTACCGTGTAAAAGTGGTAAAGCACATGGAATATCAAACAATAATAATTATATTAACATGAATACATGCCATGATAACCATTTTAAATATCCATTGGCCTGCCATCTAATTATTAACGTTAAAAGTAATCTAATGTAGAAAACAGCGGTTGTAGTCGATCAATTAATTTCAGTTTACAAAAGTAAACATTAAACAGTATAAAAGTATATATGACACATCATTTAGGAATGTATACATGTATGTCTACGTAAAAACGCTTTGTCATTTAATTTAAACATGTTGAATTGGTAGGGTTTGCATTTTAATTTCGTTTAAACCCGAGGGATAACTATATAAGCCCAAATTCATTAAACTACTTTTATTTCCACAGCTATTTTTGCCAAGAACATTATTAAAAAATGTCTTAGTTTCTTTAAATATTGCAAAAATTGTTTCGTAATGTCTCTTGTTTTAAAGTTTTATAGAAATAGAACAAGCGTGAAAAATAAACGAAACTGTCATCAAAAATATGTAAGTTCTTCAAGATATGATATTAACATATAGAAAGCTTGGAGCGCGTCTTCATGATAGAACAAAAAGTTATTGTTTATTTTTATTATTATACATTATAATAGAACAAAATTAATTAAATGGTATTCTTTTTGGTAGAAGTTTTTAAAATGGAATATGAAGAACTAAATTATTACCATCATTAATATTGATATAATGGTTTTATATCTAACACAAAATTATTTTCAATTTATATTTACAAAGAGTATATACATTTTAATGTAAATTTAAATATAATAACATGTATGAAATATTTTTCATAAAAAAATCGATAAACTAGTTTTAGTTGGAGTTAATTCAACGGCGTTATGGATGCAGTTTAAGTTAAACGTACATCATGATCTAAGCAATTCAATTTTTTTTTTAAATACCGTTTATTTCACATTTTGAAGTATTGTTATTAAAAATATGCTATTTTTAGTTATAAAAATGATTAGATAGAACAAAAATACCATGTTTCCCGAGTGAGTAATTTTGTGGTGTAATTAACAAATACCTTTCTATTTTATTATTCTTTTGAATATCGTAACTTCAACAGACAATGATACGCTTTTGCGATTCAACTTTCATATGTGTATTGATTCAAGTTTGTTTTAGAAATAATTGAACGTAACAAGTATTATATAAGGTGGTAAAACACATCTGACGCATTATCCTGAGTATATTGTTATTTAACTTATTACTTAATAAAGGTATAACTACCATAACTTGAGCAGAACATGTGCATATTATCATTGATATAGCGTGTAACATACACTAATTTCACCTTTTAGAGTTAAAATATTAATTTCCATTAAAACGACTTCAACATTTTTGAAACAAATATATGGACATTTTCACTAACATACGCACTCTTATATTATAGTCTTATATTTATTTACCAAAACTCTTTTCAGAGTGAGTATAACACGTGCATATATCCGTGAAAAATACGTCATGCATTTAAAGTGTACATACTGTAGTCAGAGTATCATATATTCAATATTTCACATAAGGATATTATTTGATACATGTACAATATTACAAGAACTATGTATCTAAAACAGTTATTTAACAGTCCCAAAAATTATAATTTACGGCCATGGGAGCATGGTGATAATAATGCAAATTTTTAATCATTCGATGTGAATATTTATATGTGTGTATTTTAATGTAATGTGTGTACGTTTCTGAGCTGCAGTAATAGGTTTATAACATCCCCCCCGGGAAAAGATAAATGTTCTTAAACTCGAGAACCGAGCGGAGAGAATGTCTGTATGATAAATTCAAGTAACACAGGGCTAATAATATAGTATTGGGCTAAGATGGCGACGATGACGACGTACTGACGAGCGATGAATCATTGATAACTGTGCACGAAAGGACGATTGCATGAAGAACAATTTGAGTGGATAAAAAATATAGACAGGGATCAGAATAATGTAAGTAAGAGGGAAGAAGAATGAGAGAACTGTACATGGCACACTAAACCGCTCGACGTACTTAGCCCAGCAAAAAGGACTTGATGAAAGTGTACCTATAAAGAAGTATATAAATTTTGTAAATACGATGTCATTGAGTACGAATCACGTAGGTTAAATATGTTATTTCACACATTGGTTATAAAAACTAGTATAATAATAAAAATCTGAACACATAGGCACGACTGTTAGATTAGATACTACACAAAAGAAAATTAAATTACTATTGTACTTTATCGTATTTTATATTTAATTTTATAATCAATACTACTATTATATATATGTATAGATTTTTGACACCCAGTGAAATCTTTTTTTTTCGCACACGCAGCAATCGTTGTCGATGATTTAGCAACAATGTTTTGAAAAACAGAAGCATTTTATTAAGAAAATAAACGCACACAGGCGAACCTTTGATTCTATTGTAGCGCACAATCTTGTTAATTGAAATATTCGATCCACCGATTTCTATATAAGAATAAAGAGACCACCACTGCTGCCATCGTCACAGACCAAAGAAAAACAGAGGCACCTATTATTTTATTTTTTTCTGCACAAGGCGATTCTGAACAGAGCAATGCATCGGCGGGACTGAGTTTGGAATAGAAAAATGCACTGTAGAATTACCAGATTTTTTTTTATTAATATTTTTTTTCGCTTTTGCTGCGCTCCGTTGCATTTCACTCCAGAGAATGAAAATGAATGGGAGTTTAAAAAAAGGGGAAAAAGAATTAGTGGCTTTTCAAATCGCTTTTATTCCCCCTATCGACGAGGGACGTCGAGAATATTCCGAGAGATTAAGCCTTTGGATTCGAAAGACTATCTCGATGGTCGGTCTCACCCAAGACTGTATGTGAACTGTGAACACACCAAGAGAATTGGAAATGTCTTTCACAACATTATAATAAACTTAACAAAATAATCATTTGGCGGAATTTCGTTGTTTTTAGGATTATTTGTCGTCTGTTATAAATATGTTTTAAAATGTGTTATTAGAAGAATAAATTATAATTTACAAATAAAAAACAAACGATAAATCTCCAGGTATATTAAAAAGCTTGGCGTATGATACATAAATATATGTACACATAAAGTAAGTTTCTGAACATTACACAGAAAAAAACCTTTGGATACCTGCTAGCATATAATATGTTTATAATTTCTGTAACCTTAATGTAAAACTATACACGTACATATTTTAGTTAAAAAATGACTGTATAAACTATAATGTAACTAGAATATATAGTTTGTAATTAGTGAACCCAAGACTTTTATTTAATAATATTAATTTAAATCACGGTCGCATAAAATAAAATATTGGAATAACTTGCTGAAATTCGTTACATTTTATATACTATTTTTTTGTTTACTTTTGTAGTTTACAAAGTAAAAAATGTATGAAATTCAATATTTTTCCGAAAAACCAACCTGTTGTTGAAGAGATTTAATGATAGTTAAAAAAAGAACAAAATTCTTCAAGAAACATCTCATTTGTAAAATTGCCGCTGTGGCAATCATCTATATAGAATACCAATTTTTGGCACAGTACCCTCTCTTTTATAATATTCTATCGTCTTACTACCTCAGACAAACAAATGCGATTTTAATGCGACAAGCAGTTTTTTCATATAAGGAACGAAATAAAAATCCGTCATCTTATGCACCATTATATACCAATCTATATCATATTAAAACATGGAATTCCTCCCTTGAAAAATATATTCAAAAAACACCGTATTGCTTTTACCTTGCTCGTCAATGTAAGTAACTTAATAAGAAAAGAAAATATCGAATAATATATGAATCGCTATATGTAAGAGGATTTTTTTTTATGACAGCCATAAGTAAACATCATAAATTTTAAATATTTATACAATTTTCTAAATCAAATAGAAAGAAAATGTAATGAAAAAAAATAGAAAATGATAAAAACAAAAATATATTTGTGTAAAATTACATATTTAGATAAAAAGTAATATATATTTTATATTTTTATTCATTTTTTAACTAAGTAATAATACTACGTTGGGGTTCATTTTTTTTTCTGTACAAATTATTTTCGTTAAAAGACAAAAAGTAGAGTTTAAACATATTTAAATTTAAACTTTATACATAGGTTAGCTTTATATACTTTGTACAATATTATTTATAGGGGGCATATTCAGTAGATTGTAACTGCTACAAAATTATAGTATCGTTAAAATTGTTTAAAGCATATTAAATATATTTGAAGTTTTAATTCAAAAAAGAACTAATACATATTTTTTTTTTTTTAATTTATAGTGCGTTATTTAAGGCAGGGACGACTAACTTATAGCAGTTATAACACGTGATTGCATTTTGAGTAGCGCGGTTACGATTAACGTACAAAAAAAAAAAAAACTGATCAAAGCCAAGAATGTATTGGTTTTACAATGATGATTTTTTTTTATTGTTTGAAGACATTCTTTAGACCTAAGGTATTAACTAATACCAATATTCTCATGCAATACCTCAAAAGAACGAACATTTTTCAGAGATTGCGTTATGCTGTGTTAACATTGAATAGCTTTTCGAGTATTATTTTGTAAAAAGTATCATCAAAATTCAACACTAATAGATATTTTTAAATTTTCAAAATAACATTAACATTTTTTAATACTCTAATTATTGAGACATATTCATCACACAATACTTTTTAAATTAAAAATTCAAATCACTTAATTTTCAATAATAAGACTATTATAACAATCGTAAACGTATGGTTACAATTTTACAAATATACACGGACTTGAATAATAAGTATTAATTGTTATTAAATATTTAAAAATTTATATATTTTGATAGTTAATAATAATACTTACACAACATATATCTACAGCTAATTCTAATGGGTTAGCAGACACCTACCTATTATTTATTTTAATTGAATGAGATTTTTGTTATGATTTTCTTGTTTATCGTAATCATTTAAAGTACACAAGTTTATAGGAGCACACACTGTTATTTCAAGCCTGTTATACATTAATGAGCAAAAAAAAAAAATTGTCAAAAAGGTTCGTTATCTGTCAGTGAAACTATCATTTACCGAGATACCACCCGCGGGAGGGTCCTCGAAATGGACACGAATATAATAACGATAATGTCAATCAACACAGTGCGGTGGCGACAAATAAATGACACAAGGCATGGAAATTCATTTATATAACGGTGATAGGACGGCGGCTGCAGTGACATTGGAAACAGAAAGTACTTGTGATAGGAAATACCGAGTCATAAGTCAATCCTTGAAATTAAATATAAATAATTATTAATAGTATTTATCATATATCAGTAGTATATATATATACTGTAACGGCCGAAGCATTATAACATAAACTTAATCGGTGCTTCGTCAGATTTCGGTTAATATTGCAGGCTATAAAATACTATTAGTAAACAGATGCAGTGACGGCGGATGAATTCACCAGAATAAAATAATGTATGAACGAAATATTAAACATCCAAGCCCGAAAACAAATGTTATGCGAATAGTGATTTATGTGGTCCAAAGATAATGTTGTTATGTGGAACGTGGATAATTTTGAGCGTATACGTTGAATGCTGTTGCCTGGGTAGACCGGGTCAAATTTTGCAATACGCAACTCTGTGGCCACAAAACAAAATGAATGATGGTGTTCATCCGACTATCTTGTCCATCCATCAACATGCGCGCACACATCGCGATTTCTTTTGGCTTTTGTGTGCGAGTTTTTCAATTGTTGATTGCAACGAGAGGCAAGCATCTCCCATGAGTCGATATAAAATATCTGCCAGTATTGGTCATATCAGATGGGAGCGGGGAAAAATTAAATAAAAAAATCTATGTTGGTACATCAGGAAAAGGATATATTTGGAAAAATATAACGTTAAGGTTAAGGTATGCAGTTGGACAGTTATTAGTTATTACTATCAATTTTTAAGTATAGTTATCATATTACCTCTTTAGACAATACCATTTGTTAATATTTCTATTTAAATGGAGTTTTATTAACAGAAAATCTTAATAAGACAATATGTTGGTGAGAAATAATTTGATGAGCATAGCAAATAACTTACTAAAAACGACTATTTAAAGTACATAGGTTAAGAATTTTTTATTAGCATTATTGGCTGATTGATGAAAATCAAAATATGACTTAAAATAATACGTGAAAATATATATAGGTACATTTATTTTTATAGACATTTGAGGATATATCTAAATGAAGATTCAAAGATGAATAATTACAAGAGAACACACATACATCTATAGTACGCGAGGCGAAAAGTGAGCCGCGATCGTCACGCACCAAGTGGTCATTTTTTCTGCTTTCAGGGGTTCTACGTTTGAGAGAAATGGAAACAGCTGGCGCGCATTTTAAAAACAGCAGGTGGTAATTTATAGTACTATTCATCGAATTTTGGAGACCAATTTCTTTTCATATGGCTGCAGCTGTTGCATTCCACAATATTTTGTTTGGTTAGACATTCGTGATATGAGTTTACACGTGTTATTATTCACTTATTATAATCTACGTTTGCAATCATATTTCCCGCGTTCGCATATCGTTGGTTTTTAAAGTGCGCGCTTTTAATGTTTGAATGTTTGTGGTATTAAAATTATTTCTTTAATAATTATTCGTTTATAAAAATATTTTTAAAATGGCAAACTATCAAGACACACATTCTCAAACGAAGAAAGTAATTTTTCATGTTTATAATTATTTCAAAACATTGGTTGGTGACAAAGGTAAGCCAGAACTTAGTAATTTCTTTCATCAAACTCGTGAAATAACTGAAGCGTGTGGCGTAAGTCTTGCTTGTGTTAAACGAGTTTGCGCAGAAGGGAAAAAATTATCTGATGGTGAAAATCAACTAGATGCTAAACCTTCTTTATTTAAGTCTCCAAGGAAAAATTATAAACGTGAGAAACCTATGACCAACTTAGACGATTTTGACAATGAAGTTGTCACAAGAACAGTTCATAGTTTTTATGATAATGGTTAGTACTCAACAAGTTCAAAAATATTGGGAGCGTTACATGAAAAAATTAATTATTCGGATTCACAATGGTCCGTGCGACATATTTTGCGTATTTTACATTTCAAATACAAAAAATGTAATGATGGACGTACATTTTTAATGGAACGGAATGATATTGTTTCTTCTCGGGTTAAATTTTTGAGAAAAATGAACGAGTTCAGGCGTAATAATGACATAAGGCCAATAGTTTACCTAGATGAAACATGGGTAAACCAAAACCATACGCGAGGACACATATGGCAAAACTCCGAAAACACCGAAGGATTAAAAGTACCCATTGGGAAGGGTAGTCGGCTTATTGTGTGTCACGCTGAGTCGCCTTCATTTGGTTTTGTTAAAAATTCAAAACGGGTTTTTCGTTGCAAGTCAGCATCGCGGGCAGACTATCACTCTCAAATGAACGCGACCATTTTTCAGAAATGGTTTATAGATATGTTGGGAAATTTAGAAGAACCATGTATAATTGTGATGGAAAATGCCATATACCATTCTACCTTAACAAAAGAGTACCCTAAGGCAAATTTTCGAAAGACAGATTTACAAAAATAGTTACAAAATAAGTCTGTGAACTTTTCTCCCGTAGAGACATTAAGTGAATTACGGGAAAAAGTGAAATTGACGATACCAAAAGAAAAAAAAATATAAATTGGATGAAATTGCACTACAGATGGGCCATGAAGTGGTAAGACTTCCTCTTTACCACTGTCAATATAACCCAATCGAATTAATCTGGGCGCAAATTAAGGGTAAAGTTGCGGAAAAAAATAACACATTCAAAAGGGCAGATGTAGAAATGTTAGTAAATAGTGCTTTAGATGCAGTTACAACAGAAGATTGGGTAAAATGTGATGAACACTGCAATAAAATCCAAGAAGAGGATTTGATGAAGGAAGGTTTAAGAGACGAAATTTTGGAGCCTATTATTATCACGATTAATCCCGGCGATAGTTCTACTGACGAAGACGATAATGAAGATGATATTATTAATTAAAAAATTGTATTTTATGTATTATTTGTATTTTATTATAAAAAATCAACATTACGTCGTTTGAAATTATTTTAGGCGGGAAAACAGGAGGAGTAGCCCTGATGAAAAACCGTCGCTTGGCGCATGACGATCGCGGCTCACTTTTCGCCTCGCGTACTATAAATGCACTAATATAAGTAGGATGAAGAACGTAGGTTTAATATACTTACATTGATAAAATGATAAATAAACAATGGTTAACGTCTATGTATCTTATAAAATAAATAAATAAAAACATAATAGGTACAGTTAAAATCAATATTAGAATCTCAGTGATGTGTCATGTATATATCCGTAGGTACTCTAGATTTAATTTCATACGAATGAAAAAAACATAAATGTGATTAATTTACAAACAATATAAATTATTTAAATGTATTAGGTTTAATAGACCTTTGATTTATTTTGGTAAATGAAATAGCGCTATAACTTAGGAGAAAATTAAAAAAAAAGAAAACAGTTATACGACCGGATGACAAATATATAGATTAGTATAAGAGGGTTATTTTGATCATTAATAAAAAAATGGCCCAATTGATGAAATTTTTTATCAATCACAATAGACAATATAAAAGAGAGCCAAGAAAAGTTCGAACTCTTTAAAAGCGCATCTTTAATATTTTAACAGCTAATCTTTCAGTTCTCTACTTTTCTCTGTCTTGTGAGATCCTACTTAGATAAGATATTACTTTATTGTCTATTCTCATCTCGATTTTTATACACCTGCAATCAATCGTTTTTTTTTTCTTAATCGCTGTATATAAATTATTTAAGTATTGTTCACATAATACAAGTCTATACTATATTTTACGTTTTGTCTGATCAATATCATTTTAGAGAATGTTGAAATACATAAATAAAATTGTTTGTGTGTGTGTAAAAATAAAATATAATACTCCATAATTTGCTGTATAATGAGACGAGCGTGTTTTACTAACTTAAGTAATAAATTATTATCATAAAAATGAAAAGTTCCCACAAACATGAAACATTTAATTCATACATAAAGTCAGAGTAATAGAGATAATTTTAAAAGTTAGAAAGAGGAGTATAGACAATTTGTAACATTTTTATGATTGCGTGATACAATGACAAGCGATTGAACAGGACTTTTGGGTTACAGAAAAAACAGACAAACGATGGGTTGATCGACGTTCGTAATATAAAAGAAATTTTAAAAAAAGGATGCGGAGTAGAACACAAAACAGGATATTGTATGGTTTTCTTTTTTTTTTTTGAAGGGCACATTTGGGCAAAATTTAAATGACACTCGGCAAAATGGAGCCCATTAATCATTGGAAAAGGTGCTCTCACCTGTCGACCAGCAAACAATTCAATGGAAAGAATATCGCTAATGGGATCTTTTTTCACGAAAAAGTGTTTAAAAAACAAAGACTTTGACGATTATTTTTCACATTAAGCCTTTTAGAGAGAGCAACAAATGGTGCAGGGAGTTGTACGATAAATATTCTGAATTAAACGTATAAGTTTATAACTTTTAAGAAATAAAAATAATACGTTATTCAAATGAATTCAAATATTATATCAATTAATTAAAACAATCAAGAAATTCGATCGATACTTTTAACATAGCTACACACATATAATGAATTTCGCTTCGTTATCGAAATTCTACTTCCTTAAATTCTATTAATGATCTTTCATCATTATACAAATTTCTGTCCGAACTATCTTCACTAATTAATCCCTTCCTCACTCTTCTTACAGCTGTTTTACAAAAACTCAATGCACGATAAATTATAACACGTTTTTAATTTTATATTATTCATAAATTACTTATCTTTTTTTATTATTATATAATAATTCGTTTTAATTGGTTTGTAGCTGGTATACATGCACTTAAATTTTGTGCAACATTATTATTAATTTACTATCACTATATTATGTTCGATATTTTAATTGTATGAGTATTAATATTATTGATATTTTATTGAGTACTATATTATACTTGGTTTTATTATATATTATAATTGTTAGGCTGAATAGTTATACTTTAGCTCCTGAGTAAGGAAAAAAAAGAAACATTGAAAAATTAATTAAGGTGACTGAAGCAGATAAAAAAACATGCATTATACATGTTTGAACCTAAATATCTAAACAACATGTGATAATATATTACTACTAATGAGACTTATTTACTTAGTAATAATACTACTGATAATGTACAACAAATGTTGTACATAATATGTATCAAATAACAACAAAAGTCTATTTATTTTGATGTCAATAAATTATTATACACATCGAGAAACAATCTATATTATTTATTTAAATAAATGAGCCACTTATTAGATTATCATAATTAAAAATCTTCAAATTGATTTTACTTTTTAGATTTTATCCCGGTTTATATAAATTTATATAACTTATAAACCGTTAAAATGTATTGATAATTATTTTACAATTATATATGAAATCACTATAAAACATGTGTGGGATCGTACAGCTATATGATAGTATTGATGTTTACACGCCTACTCTTAAACATAAAATATGTATATGGAAAAAATTGACTCCTCATGATGGAATAAGTTTTTGTCGGGTTTCAGTAGGCAATTATGTAGGAGGAAATACTTTCATAACACTAATAGAAACATGATCCATGTTTGAAAATTATAAATTTTTCGTTTTGATATATATAAATATATATATATATCTGAAGTCTAACCATTGCTAATAATGATAATAAAGAAAAAGTTAAATATTATAAATAGGGAAAAAACTATCAAGAAAATCTATTAAATTAAAAAATAATGATAAATAAATAAGAAAATATTGGAAAAAATACAACATACAAAAATTAGATGAAATTTTTTAAAAATAAATGATTTGACATGTAGCAGTCAAATACCATAGTAATCAAGAAATAAATACAAAAAAGTTAATAACTTTATAATTATTATATTATAAATCATCTTAATAATAATATTTGATTTTTTAAATTAAAATTATAGGAAAGATCCTGGGACAATATTAATTAATTTTAAAATAGTTATACATTGGTCTATTATATTAAATATTTCAAATGTAATAATACTGTTTGATACAAAAATTGAAAAAAATTGCGAATAACATACCTACTAATTATTATAAATATTTATTAATGAGTTAATATGAGTTAAACATTCAGACATATTAAATCAGTTTTCCATAGCTGTCATCTTCTTTCCACTGACCAAGTCATACCAACCATATTCCTTTTAATCTAGCATATTATGTTTTCTAGTTCTTCTTATACGAATATTCTTATTGTTTTAATATAACGTACTTATTTTCCTTTAAGAGGGTTTTTTATTATAACTATTTTTTTTTTTTGAATTTTTCATAAAGGCGCGCAGACGTGAAGAATACAGATAAATTATTTTGTTTGAATTCATTAAATTATATTGTATATAATTATACATTGAAAAATACAGTTCGTTTGGAGTGTGAATAAGTCGTTTGGGAAACTATTGTAGTTAATAATATGGCTTAACAAATAATATCTGCTTTTAATATTCATATACAATTTTTTTATTAAAGTAGCTGAAAAGTTTAAGTAGTTAAGTAAAATACTATTTATAAATTACTCTATTTTTAAAACTAACTTTGCTAACATAAAATTATTTGAATAGTAATACAAATTCTAAAATTATTATCGCATAAAACAGTATTTATATAAATTATATATTATAAATTGGAAATTACTTATGATAAGTTTTATTTTTGAGACATTTTTATTTAAAACTAATTTGGTTCTTTTGGTAGAATAGAAAAGATTATACGAAATTTCGATTATGTTTTTATATATACATATTTTACAACAAAAATAATAAAAATAGATAAATTGAGTGTAATAATTAATTTGAAGCTTGGTTATTATAATAGTTCTATTAAAATATTAAGAGCCTCGTAGCTATATAAGCAATAAGACCTAATGGCTAATAGGTATATTAGGAATAAATACCGTTGACGTTAAGTTTCAAGTTTTTATTAAAATTCCGAGATTTTTAATCCTTAGATTTTTTTTTACAAAATAGGTACATATTTGCAATGTTTTAGTCACTAAATTATTCAATTTTAAGCTAAGATATATGTTATATAATATTGATGGTTATTAAATATAAAGTTTATAACGTTTTATTGATATATATATATATATATATATATATATATATATATATATATATATATATGTATATATATATATATTTGTTAGCACAAGGTAGTTAGATCA